>APFE030719912.1:0-10477 GCA_000404065.3 Pinus taeda
AAAGTCTATTTCATGTGATCTACGCCGAAGCCTCTCTTATAACTATGATGGATCACAGAAGCCTCAATTCTACAATTTTCTTCATTCTTTATTCTTAACCATATTTTTATAGGCTTATGAATACCTTGACCTCTTTTTCCTAAACTTTTTCTATCATAACCCATTTTATTTAAGAGTTTAGCACCAATTCCTTTTGTGTACTTCTCAAAATATCCCAATTCATGATATTCATCTTTATTAAAATCATTATTTGGAGCCTCAAAACAAGAAATAAACATATGCACATCATAAAAAAAAAAGAATCAATAGAACTACTAATATTCTAAATGAGGTCACTAGTATCAGAAACTATATTGTGATTGGCTTTCTCTTGATTTAGCGGTTTCACTGCACTTTCAAGTGCCAACAATACATTTTCTTTTGCCACTAATTCTCACTGCAATGATTATATTAATTTATTCTTTTGATATTTATTTTTGAAAATATCAATTACCATTGATTTAATAATGCCAATCTTTCCTCTAAAGTGTTGATGCAATATGTAGTGGAATTGACATATTCATGAAAGAGTTCATTATCTCTTGATTTTGGCTTCACAACTTTTCCTATCATGGAATTATTTTGTTTTTATAATCTATCTATATCTTGCAAATCATCATCAAGGTATTCTTGTATTAGTTCAATTTCATGGTTAGTTGTTTATAGTATTTTTCCTCCTTTACCCATTTTCAAATTGCTCATAATTCACGCTAACTTTCCGAAGAATAAACTCATGGTGGCAGGTACAACTAATCATGCACCCATATTTCATTGTGCCGAGAGGCGCTCTACAACCCAGTATGAGAGACAGTATGAGAGAGAGGTTGTCACATAATGTTAAATTTAAAAAGATTAAAATCATAATTTAAATTAACAAATTAAAATAATAAAAGAAAGTAATGTCCCCAAAATTAAAATACTTCAATTTGCACCTTAATTTTACAAAATTTTATATAGAGATATAGAGTAACCAAAAGTAAAAAAAACTAATTTACCTTTTAGTATGAAAAAGAAGGGAGATGATTAAAAAAAATAATTTACCTTTTAGTACAAGGAAGAAATGTAATTTCTTCAGTACTTATGGAGATGATATGAAATAGTATTATTGATATTGCATGATGTGTAATTTATTCTACATTTAGTTTACATGTGACATTTAAAATAAAAATATATTAATAACAAACAAATATTTGGTAAAATATTTAAATGCACATATTAGTTTAAAGTAGATTATAAATAAAATATTTCAATACCCACGTTGAGATAAATACTTTAACATGAAACATATACTATTTGTAGTCTCGTGGATGTTAAAATATAATTTATTCACATATAGAAAGAAAAAGATTGAGATAATTCTTATTCCATTAATAACTACTTTCTAATTCAATGTATGAGAGATATTTGTAATTCTTTTAATGCTTAATATAGATTTGATATATAGTATTTAAAAAATTAATATAAAAAAAATTAAATATAATGTGGAGAATTGAATTATAATAAAATATTTCAATGTCAACTAAATATATATTATACCAGTTGAGATCTATCTTAACTCTAGATCTACCAAACAACAAGGATCAAATTTATTTGTTTGCATCTCAAGAGATTTGGTCCCTCTCAGCACTTGGTAGATCCAGAATTAAGATAAATCTAGATTGGTTCAAATACAATAATGACAAAAATATCGAATAACACCAATCATACACTTTTAATTTTAAGTTAAACACTCAATAATTTATATAGACTTCAACTTATGAGAATTTCAATTTTCACTTTAACTCCCTACCAAGATATATTTGTCCTCATATCCTCTTTATATTTAAAGGACTCCGACCAAAATACTTGACTTGAGGACTTTAAAAGATAAATTAATACTGGAAAAGGCAAACATGTCTTTTCAATAAATATATAACCAAACTTAAAAAGATTTATTTTATCCATTTTAGACTACCATTTAATCATTTCTTCACTTCTTATATAAAAGGCATCACTTTTTAAAAATATTTAATCTTGGTACTAAAACATACACTAAAATTCATATTCACATATTTGACTTTAACCACTGCATACTACCTTGCTTCGTCTTTTTAGTCCCCACCATCTGGCATGGGACTATAGTAATCAGAATCACAATTTTTATCATTAATTCATTTGATGAATCTATAGTTTATACACTCAAGTTTGTAGTGTATACACCCAGTCCCATTTGATAAGTTCTATATGGCAATTTATTTCATCATCTTATTTGGCCTCTTTGCAAGTAGGAGAGGCCATAATCATATGTTATTTTTGACTTCTGTCTTTATTATTTGGGAAGTGGAGGCTAATGCTAGCATTATTTTTACTATTATTGAATGCTATGAAATGCTATACTATGTTATTATAAGCTAAAGTCATTTGTGGGTTGAAGTTGCTAGGTGGTGAATGGTTGAAGTTGCCCAATGGAAAATGCATGTTACTGTGGTGTCTAGTTTACTTGGAGAGGCAATGATATGGAAGTGCAAATCCCAAATCCCATCTACCCAACACGATTCCATGGTATGGGCGATTCTGTGAGCAAGAGGCTAACATATCTGCAAAGGGTAGTGTAGACCCATAGTTTGGGAGAGAGGAGGGCCTCTCCCTGTGGCTACTGATTCTCTACTATTCTCTACTGCTTGGCAGAGAGGACGACCTCACCCTAGGGTGATTGGTTTGTTATTGATTCACCTGGACGAGCCACCCCTCCTTTCGCCACTATTTGTGCATCATATATGAAAAACCCTACCTTTCTCATAGGGCAGTCTGGCTTGGGTCTATTTTTTTCGAACATATTTATTCCATAATTGCTATTATGTCTAAAAGGGCCTTATAAAAAATATCATACTTAAGCTAATAGATAAAGGACATAAAACAAGGAGTGGAAAGAACAACTCCTTCCACTTAGATCAAGGCTAAGATTCAGAATGGAAGCTGCAAACTCTAGGATTTTCGTATGGAGAATCTTCATATGGTTTTGGAACTTAGTAAATGGTCGTAGAAGAAATGAATAATGGATTCTTCGCAGCAGAAGCCACACTTCCTAATACTCCCTCTATTGAATGGGTTTTCATGAGAAGGTGGGAGCTATTTTAAACATTTGAATTTTGTTTGAATCTAGTTTCAGATCAATCACTAAATACAAGTACTTTGGCTATGTCCTGCTAAATACAAGTACCTTGGTTGTGTCTCAATCAAAAGGTAGGTTATGAAAATCATACCTAAGAATGAGCACTCTATAGCCACACTTTTCTCTTTCCATTATAGTTAGTCCTGCTTATTAAAATAGTAGTAATGGTTAATCCCCTATTTATGCTCTTGCTGCTTCTGCGATGTGCCTAAGTAGCACTTGACCCATTAATTCTTGTTACGATAGGGCCTCTAGCTTCATACACCCCTCCTAACCTTCCCTATTACTTAGAACTTGCCCCATTAATTCTTGTTGCAATACGACCCTCTAATATGGCTCTCTAGCTGGACCAATTCCTACTCTCATAGGCCATTTCTATCCTTCCCTGTTACTATAGGCAGTGCCCAAGAGAAAATAGAAAGTTAAGCTATTGAATTGTTACACAATATTTTGTCACTATCCCTGTACTCCCCATCTACGATCCTGGGGGACCTCTACAATGTACCCAACATGCTTTCCCATCATGAAGAAACTCGCAGTATGTCCCTCTTCATGAGCAGAATAATTCCCCTTTACACCATTTCCCAAGAATCTTCCTTCTATCCCAGTTTACAAGACCGGCGCTACTGACCAATTTTCTCCTCACACCTATTTACAAAGGTTAAATCCAGACCTCGTGCCATTTAGATTGACTGAGCCCTTTTCTAGTCATGTCGATCCTCTTTTGGGAGGTTTTTTAAATAAGGAGCCAAAGCTTCCATGTCTAGAAGCTTCATAACATAATTTTGGTAGATGGTTGGGCTAGATAGAGCCAAGGAAATTAGTTTGGGATCCTTTCCCATATTAGGATGGAATAACCTCAAGAGATAATATCTTATCCCATGATGAGAGGAACCATCTCCCATCCATCCAAGCTATATAAACCTCTCTTTTCCCAAGCAAAATCTAGTTGGAATTTTGGAACAAGATTGAATAACCAACAAGTCATATATATCTTGTATCTTTCTAGTGTATGTTTGAGGGAGAATAGTCATGTGATTTTGGTTTGGTTTGAGACTAGAGGGAAAGAGGCCTTAAAACTTCCATTGTTGGGGCTATCCATGAAGTACTAGCAGAAGTGTGGGAACCTAGATACGTCGGAGGAGACCAGCAATGTCAAGGCATGAATTGTCATCTCTTTTTAATTTATATAAATGCAACTATTGATTGATTTCCTACATGAAGTGTCATTTTACATCATTGTGGCTTAATGTTCCTTGACCTATTATGTAGACTGAATACAATATTGTATTCTATAACGTTTGTTGTGGTTGTTGTTTGCTTCTTTAAGGTATTTGAAGGAAGGAAATGGAAGATAACTAGAGTGAGGAAGCAAGATCATCACCGAGTGGAATAATGTTCTAAGAGGTGGGCCTTCTTAATTGATTCTAGCTTAAGGAGATTTTCCATAGATTGTTTGTTTGCGGCTAGGCCCGCTCTCTCGGGTTAGAGGAATTGTTTGTGTCCGCACTAAGAATTTACCTGCACCACAAATTGGTGACTCCACTAGGAAGCCAATCCTTCTATTTGATTGATTGTCATTTTATGGTTTTGTGTGAACTTTTCTAGTATCACCATTTCCCTTTCGTGTACTCTGCTTTTCCGGGTTTACTGCTATGAGTTTGAAATTTATAGTGGCAAGTCTGGTCTTAGCCTTTGAAAATTTTTTTTTTCTTGAATCCGCGGTCATCACATTTATTTTTATGAAAATCATGTTGATCAATGCGAGTTTCTAAAAAACATTTGCACCGAACCCCTTTTGGTGCATGTTGTCAGTTAGGCAGTCGCACTTATTCCTGTAGGTGAAGATCAGGGATTTCCCTAGATCATAGCGAGTGTGTCTTGCCCTTCTGATTTTTGTCTCTTAGTTTGTTTTGAATGTGTTTTCCCTGGCTAGAAATCTCTTTTAGCTTGGTCTGTATGATTCATTGATTTTCATTTTCTTCACTTGGTTTCTTGAGTTCTTGGATGGTGTGTAACCCTAGGGTATCTAGGTCGTCACCCATTCACTTGTTTGCCTACTTAGAAAGTTAAGTCAATAGTTGAATTTTTTCCTTGCATTTCGTTTGATTAGTCCTTTTGTTGCTTTGATTTCCACTTAACAAGTTTGAAAAGTTTCGTTTAGTGTTTGAGTGTCTCTTTTCGGGCATAGATCAGATTGCTCATCTTGTTTTTGGTTCAATATTTGCCTCATTATTTTTGAAAGGGATTCTCTTTTATGCTTTGTGTTTGTTTGTGATTGATTATATTGGGAGTATTTCATTGAAGTGTTTGTGAAATATTCATTCCATCATTTCATTGAAAAATACATAACTATAGTTTGTTGAATCAATATGTTACATTAGTTAGCATCATTGAAGGCTAGAGTTGCATTGCCACTTGCATTGGAAAAGAAATGAATTCTCTTTACTAGTGAAATGGCTACTTGAAGTGAATTTGATAGGAAAGTTACGAATTGGAAAGAGTTTTTCATCATTTTTGTTTTCAAAAGGTGAAATAGTGAAAACGTCATTTTTCTTTCAATTTCTTGTTATGTTGCATTTGAGTGTGTTTTCTACTCTCATTATTGTAGAAAATTCATCGAATTGGAAGGGTCTTGTCTCATTTAGCTACATATAGGTTATTTGAGTCACATCGATAAGGCCTAAAAGCCAAGACATAATTTCAAGATAAAATCTAAAACGTACTCAATTAAGCTAAGGCACATTTGAAACTAATGATCACATCTTCAAAGGTCTAGGCTAGAGACGTGTTCGACATCTTAAAACCTAGCAGTTGTCGTTCGCTTTGGCACTAGGCAACGCTAGTACGGACTTGTGCTCCCCATAATGTCAAGTATATAAAGGGAGACCCCACTAGGTTGCAATAATTTATCCATAGGAAGCTAAGTCAGCTGCTGTGTAAATGTGATACACCAAACACAACATTCAGGGAGATTTCCTGCCCATACTTCTTGGTTCACTGGGAGGTATTCTGCAGTTCACGGTTACCTAGTAATCCTTTTTACCTAGATCATCTTGAGTAGTCATTTTGATATTTTTGACTCCCTAAATATCATATATCATTCAAGCACTTATCCTTTCGAGCTCGTTTCAAACCGAAAGTGATAGAGTCATCTTTTCTTCTTTCTCGACTCTTAAAACATGAAAGAGCACCAGCTTATTTTTGTGTCTTAAAAAATTGTTGCCCACAATATTATAACATCCATATTAGTATTTTTTAGACCACATCATGAGTATACCTTGAAATACATTTTAAAGCCCTTGAAATCAATCTATTTTGTTAGTTATTTGAGACAAAATCATCATGGCTAAACCAACTGGTTTTCCTAGTTCCTCTTCATCTCCTATGTCTGAAAGATTTTCTAAGGAGCCTTTTCCTGAATTGCCACATTCGCTTGAGGACCAAGGTATTGAGGTTGTAATTGTTCTGAGTATTCAACCTTTGTCATCTCGTCCTCCCCCTTCAGATACTGGGTTACTTTCTGACATTAGCCCGGAATCTCCAGGTAACCCTATCCAGACTCTCGAGAGTCCAATGACTTCTGAAGGTCAGCTTGGACTGTTTGTTTATCCTCTGAATCCTTTGTTCGATCCTGTTGTGATGTCACTGCAACATCCGTATTGTCTATACGATTAGCCAGTTATTCCTTTAGAGTTATCCCCTCGAACATCTTCGGTAGTCTATCATCATCTGTTTTCACCCATGGAATTAGAAGGTGAAATCCCAATCTCCTCTCCGGGTCACTTGGAGGCTTCCACTCCATGCATAGTCGAGGAGAAGGAATATCCTTTCCCTCTTGAAGGTTTCCCTTACACGGGAAGCATTCTGATTAGTGTTCATCCTGAGTTACCACGTAATGACGTGACTTTAGCTCAGTTGCTTTCAGGCATGCCTACTGCCTCATCTTTGTATCACAACCCTATTTGGGTATCTAATGCTATGCCTACCATAGGTTCGTTCATTCAGAACCCGACCTCCCAACAGATGGTGATTTATGCAGTTACTTCAGGCCTGGTGCAACCCACCATTCCCAATCCTCTTGTTTCGTCGGTCCAAGTAACTCGTCTGGTTCAACCAAAGATCTTGAGTCATGTCACTGTCAGTTCTTCGATCCCTCCAGTAAGTGGAGAAGCTATTCGATTGCTTGGGCGGTAGAGTCCGAATGTTTCTATGATGTCTGGCACAACTAATGTGAGTGGCTCACAACCCCACATGGTTGGGATGAATCAACCCTCTTCGGGTGCCATTTCAAATCCTGTTGGTCCTGCGAGATCAAGTAATGTCTAGTACCAACAACCCAATGTTGGTCCATCTGGGTCGAGTCATGTCTAGTACCAACAACCCAATGTTGGTCCATTTGGGTCAAGTCACGTCTAGTGGAGACAACCCAATATGGCTCAAGGCCAATACAAACGTCCTTATGTTCTATATGGTTCACAAGTGATGGCTAATCCATCTTACATCCCTTAGCCTGGACCTTATGTCCATCCTGGTCCATCTGCCATGCCCAATGGGTATGGCCAGATATAGTATAGGAACTTTCAAGTTGTCATTCCGAGAACTGTTCAAGTACCTTTGCAATAGCAAGGATAACTCCTGCAGCAGCAAGGGAAACCTTCTTTTTAGCAAGGTCCATCCATGAAGCAACAAGGGAAACCTTTGTTGTATCAAGGGCCATCCATGCAGTAGCATGGCTAGATCATGCTGTAGCAAGGATAACTACAACAACTGCAGGGGCAACCCTCACAATAGTTGCAGAAAACCATGCAACTGCAAATGTAGTATGCACCAGAATCCTCCCAGCCTATGCCTTCGCAAGGTCAACCTCTACAACCATAGGGACAACCTTTATAGCTGCAAGGTCAACCCTTGCAGCCATAAGGTCAACCCAGGCAGCAACAACCCTTATACGCATGTCAATAGGGTCAACCCTTGCAAGGGAAAGGTTAGGGTCAAGTCCTACAGCAACAGGCACATAATCCATATGTCCAAGGGAAATAGGTTCAACCTCCTTTTATTAAAGGACAATAAGTCCAAAATCCTTATGTCCAAGGACAACAACTACAAAATCCTTATTTCCAAGGGAAGCAGGTCCAAAACCCATTCGTCCAGGGGTAGTACTGTAGGTTTTAACCCCGTACAGAAATTACCTGCATACGAATTCTAAAACACAAAAAATAAACAATGTGAGAGCATAACACATAAAGCACATATACACAGAGATTTCCCCTGGATCCCAAAACCAGGACTACCATCTTGATTTTTCATTATGTTCCTTTCAATTTTACAATACATATTTATACATGCCAAAGCATCTAATACCATGGATCGAAAACCATGGCGTCCAAAACCATGGACAGAAAACCATCGTGTCCATAACCATGTGTGAAAATCACGCATAAAACCATAGGTAGGTCTACCCAACCTAATATAGTGTCCAAAAAAAAAAATTTCTGGGGGGATCCGCCCCCCTTCTAACCCCCAGTTAACTATGTGGGGTAGTCGTGGAAAGAATATAACACAACCCAACATTCTCCCACTTGTTTTTTTCTTTCCACAGGGGGCCACAAGTGAGCTTAGTCATTTATCCAGCCCTACAACACCCATTGTTTGTCTACACCAAGAGAACTTCTCAGAGCTCATAGATTTTGTCAATGCATCTGCATTATTCTTCAAAGTGTCCACCTTTACTAGCAACACCTTTTTCTCTTCTATCATATCCCTCACAAAGTGATACTGAACATCAATGTGCTTTGTCTTTGAATGATATGCAGGGTTCTTTGCTAAGAAAATTGCACTTTTACTGTCACAGTCTATCCTTATAGCTCCCTATACTAACCCCATACTTGAACATAATCTCTACAACCAAACTTATTCCTTGCTTGCATGAGTGGTTGCCATGTATTCTGCCTTTGTAGTTGATAGTGCCACTAGAGATTGTTTCTTACTCATCCAATTAACTGCACCTCCAAATAGGTTAAACACATACCCACTTGTAGATCTTCTTTGATCCAGATCTCTAGCCCAGTCTACATCAAAAAACCATGAATATCCAACACTCTGTCCAATCTTGGTCTTCCTTGGTAGTACAAACCATAATCACTAGTGCCATGTAAATACCTGAAAACCCACTTCATTGCTGTCTAGTGCTCCTTCCCTAGTTTTGTCAAAAACGTGCTCAATACTCCCACTGCAAGTGCAATGTCTGGTCTAGTAAAGACCATTGCATACATCAGGCTACCAATTGCACTTGCATATGGAACACGGGACATGTCTTATTCCTCTTCTTATGCCTTGGGACACTGTTCAGTAGATAACCTCACACCTACAAGAATAGGAACCTTCATCGGTTTACTATCTTGCATATTAAACCTTTGCAGTATTGTCTCGACATACTTCCTCTTTTTAACTAGAGCTTCCTCTTTTCACGGTCTCTTTTAATTTAAATACCCAAAATATAGTTTGCAGCACCAAGATCTTTCATGTCAAATTTGGAGGACAATTGGGTCTTCAAATCCTGGATAATTTCTTTATCATTTCCAACTAGTAACATATCATCCACATACAAGATCAGATAAAAAACATGGTCACCAATTAATTTAAAATACACACAGTGATCTAATTTGCTTCTCATGAAGCCAAGTCCTTGTATAAATGTATCAAATTTCTAATACCATATCCTTGGTGACTATTTTAACCCATACAGAGACTTCTTTAACTTGCATACTAGTTCTTTCTTACCCTTCACTGCAAAACGCTCAGGTTGCTTCATGTAAATCTCTTCTTCTAGATCCACGTGAATAAATGTTGTCTTCACATCCATTTGTTCTACCTCAAAATCAAAAGCTGCAGTAATAGATAAAAGTAATCTAATAGAAGCTACCTTGGCAATAGGAGAAAAAATATCACCAAAATCAATTCGTGGCATCTGGGAATAACCTTTTGCTACCAACCGAGATTTGTATTTCTCCACCTTTCCTTCTACATATGTCTTCTTCTTGAACACCCATTTTTTGCCTATGGGTTTCCTTCCAGCCGACAACTCTACTACATCCCAAGCCTCATTTTGTGCAAAGATGCCATTTCATCAACCATGGCCTCTTTCGAGAGTTTTCCATCCTCTGAATCTACTACTTCCTTCATAGTTATGGGATCATCATCAGTACTACATAAAGAAAAAATTGAACAGAAAGAAGATGGACTATAACTTTATGGCTGCCTTGTTTCTCAACCTGATCTTCTCAC
>APFE030719915.1:7090-170610 GCA_000404065.3 Pinus taeda
TCAACTCTAGATGCAGAATCCAACAGTGTTCATCATCATGCCCATCCTTCTTACAGTGAGTGCATGAGGACTTTCTTTTCTATACAGTGTTTGTCTTCCTCTCTTTCCATTTATTTTTTCTTTTCTCCTTATTTTTGCTTGCAGTGGGTTGGGATGATCCCCCAACTTCTAGGTTCCCATTCTTACCTCTCGCTTCTAGATGCATTGCCTGAACGGATACCTCATCTATGCTAGTGTTATTAAACATGAGGATAGTGTGCCTCATGTAGCTATGTAGACCACCTATATACTTCAACAGAGTCTCAGGTGAGTCTAAAGAAATTCCTAGAATCAAAGCTCTTTTCCTAAATTCTTGAGTGTAACCTTGTACAGTTTTCCCTTTTAGTTGTTGAAGAGTTTACCAGCTCATCATGGCTTGCTGCATGTAGGCTAGTGGATAGAATTGTTTTTTAATTGCAAAAACAAATCCACTCCAAATAGAAAGAATCTTACCATGTTTCTTCATGTCAGCTTGTGTCCTGCCTTCCCACCATACCAAGGCAGTGCCTCCAAGGTGTAGGCTGGCCAGTTGAATCTTACTCTTGTTTGAGTCGATGCTCTGCACTCTGTAATAAACATCAATCTGTCTGATCCAATTATCCAACTTCTCTGCATTCAACTCCCCATCATATATTGGTAAATCAAATTTAATATCTAATTTAATCAAAGATGTCTTCTTTTTATGTTCAAGGCTATTAGGAGGCGTGAGGAACTTTTCTTCTTTCCCTTTGCCTTTGGAGTGGTCATGGAGGAGAGATTCTTCTACTCCTTTATCTTCTTTGGAGCTTGATGCATCTTCATCTCTATGTTTCTTATAGTCCCTATACATTTCCTCCACCATGGATTTCAGGGTCATAAAACTATCCATGCACTGGGGGTTTGATTCTAAGGGATTTTCTTCTGACATTTTCCTCTTAGAATAGACTCTTCCAATTTCTGGGTTAGTTTCAACCAATTCTCCTTCTCCTAGTTTAAGATTTAATCTAGTTAACATTCAACAACAAAATCCAACACAAGCTTGTCTAACCTTAATAACTCTAAGCACTAATACCACTTGATCTAGAATTTATCCAGGATAAAGAATGAAAGGCATTACAGACTCATGTGCATGGATGTGCCTATGTAACTTATGCAACGGATCGATAATATTGCTAGAATACATAGACATTGAGGCAATCAGAGAAAACATAATAGTAAAACATGTAAACAAAACAAGTTTAATAAGGAGTTCACCCAATGCTCCTGAGCTACATCCCCTAGTCCAGCCTTTCAGTGGTGGCCTCTCTATTATGTTTTCAAGCAGAGCTTTTACAATAATGAGCTCGGTTCGAGACTCACTAAACATAATGAGGTTAGTAGGATTGGAGTGCACAGACTCTCCTTATTGAAACTTGACCTCTGAGGGTCACAGTAGTATGACAGGCCTATATCGAGGAGCTTGCTTGAACCTCTCAAGCCTTCAATGGAGTACACAGACTCTATGACTCTATCTGGCTCTGTCTGGTTCGATGTTGCCTTTAGGTCAACTCAGCTTCTACTCTCTGTTCTCTGCTATTAGCTTCTTGCGTCTCTATATGTGCCTGTTCCCTGCTTCTATTATTTCATGGCTTTAAAGCTAGTCTGCTCTTTGACTGTTTGTTTCCGCTTCCCGACCTTCTGGTTTCCTTTCCTTTGTCTGTTTGAATTCCTCTGCTCTACGTCATCATCACTGGGTAACACCTCGCAGGGAGGTGGCCACCTGTTTTTCTAATGAACTGGGTGTTAGGTTCCCTAAATCCTACTCGAATGGCTGTTAAATCTGTTTGCTTTAAGATCGCCCATGAACATGAATCGTTTGCCAACTCATCATCCACATCAGACGTCAAATCCCTTGTCATCTTGCTTTTCGACCTGTCAAATCTGGTCAGTCATTGGGATGCATCTTTTCCGTCCATCTGGACCCCCTAGATCCTACAGTCGTCCTTCATATTAGACAGACAAGTCGCATGACGTTTACCCATCCAATACGATCAGTTTTCTCTCTCTTCTGTTGGATGTGTGTCGCTCGATGTGTGGCATCGGGTGGGACTTAGTAAAAATTTTCTTACCGCCTCGAAGCCTTCCGATATCCTATCAGTTTTGGGGAATCCCACACTACGGAAGCAAAACAATTACTTTTCTGAAATTTGTAGTGTTTTCGGGTCCGAGCACTTCGGGGCTTTCCTTCACTGAGGGGGACACCCTGCGATACGCGATTAGCGCTTAGCGTTAATCGCGTATCAAAATCCACTTATGTTTCCTGAATTAGCCTTCGGTTTTGCCAGTTTTGTGCCATTGCACTATACCATGGGCCAACGGTCTGCGTGCTCGACCGAGGGTCCTCATTTCTATGCTCTGGCCACAACTGCAATTGTTATGAGGATTCCTTATGATAGCTTCGATCTTTTCTAGGACTTAAATCTTTTAGCATAATTTGAAACATTCATGAAAACTTAGAGAGTTCTAGGATCCAATTCGGATCAACTAATTGAACAAATAATCAATCCTTGGCAACAAATACATGTTCTTAACGGTCACCTTATTCAATTGCCTGTAACCAATGCACAACTTAAGAGTACCATCCTTCTTCTTCACAAACAATAACGGTGCCCCCTATGGTGATACACTTGGACTAATGTATCCCTTATCAATCATTTCCTCCAACTACAAATTCACATCTACCAACTCTGGAGTGCTCATCCCGAATGGTGCTTTTGATGTTGGTGCTGCCCCTGGTATCCAACACTATATAGACTTCCAACCTACACTCTTGTTTTTCTCCTCAAACTTAAATCCCTGCCCTTTGTCAGATGCATTGAACTTCTTGTGTGGTGTTTCATTCTCTTTGTTTCCTATGTTATGAGGCATTGATCACTTCTTATCCCATTTCCCTTTATTCCTTGCATTACCTTTCCAGTTTGGTTTAGTCTCAGGTCTGCGACTTGATTGTTCATTTTTGGGGTCCAAGTATGAACGATTTATTCATCCTTTTACTACATTAATTTATCAATCTGAGTGCGTATCCTTTCAAGGCAACACGCAAGGTATATGCAGGGGCAGAAGTACGATCCGTTCTGACCAAGGGTTTGCGATTAAGATTTAAAACATTGTTGTAAAACTACACTAAATACAAAACTCCAAAAAAGCAATTACAAGAATTACAGAGTTGTAATAGCAAGCATAAACTAACAAATAACACACAGAGAAATACGCAGCACCTTATCAGAAGAGCGGGCCCAGCTCTCTGATCAGGGTTGCGTTAGTCACAGCAAAGATTGGAGCAGCAAAAGAGATGATACTTTATTAATCTGAAAAGGGTTATTACAATATCGATGGGGCGTCCCCAAATTACAAGAATAACTTGTCTTTTATACACAGCGAGGGAGAATGACATCTTTCCCCAAAACCTGGTAACCATATACCCATAAATGTACATTAGTTGGAACGGCACCAACACCAGATAGACAAGAGCAGCAAGAGGTCCAAGAATGGTTCAGGGATCTGCGACTCTAGTTGCGTGGCCTCCTTATGGCTAGTCATTGTTGTGAATTGTGGATCTGATGTGGGATGCTAAAGCATTGGTTCCTGTTCTCCAGAAGCTGCGGTCAAACATACATTCTAGTGCTGCGAATAGGAAAAACCCCACGACTTTACTTCATTAATAAAATATTCCAATAGACAAGACAAGGTATTTACCTTACAGATTTAGCATAGTAAACATGGGTAAATAAGTGCAAAAAGGTCAAAAAGGATGATGGAAATGCAATAGAAAGATAGCCCGATTTGGTGCCCAACATCTCCCCCCAACTAGCCTTCTACATGCCCTCATGCAGTTTGTCGCCTTCACAAGTCTGGATTTTGCAGACTTTAGGCTTCAGGGAGCGAGATCATACTCTCCAGCCATATTTGTCCCTGGAACTTTAAAACCATCTGAAAGGAGGACTTCCTTCCACCAGTCTCCCGAAACATTATATGCTAGGGTGTAATTTTCTACTAGCAACCAGATAGTGGGAAACTGAAACCGGATTCCCATCCACCGGACCCCGCATGTTCAGACACATGCCACATACGTGGGCACTCTGGGGAGCACTCGTGCAAAATTTGCTGCCCCAAAAGGTTCCCTGTTCCAGACAGCTATAGGTGACATCATCCACCTTTTCTGACAGCAATCAAGGGCCTCATCTTGAAATGTGACTAATTGCTTGACACAAAAATCAAGGCACTAGTTTTGTGTCCTCAGCATTCTGTCTCCATTCCCCTCAATTCCCAAAAAGGTTTTGTGTTTAGTGAACATGGTGATTGACCTCTCATGTTATCCTCTTACTATAAATGGCTTTGTAGCCTGATTGGATTTAAATGTGTTAAAAGCCTTCAGCTAGCTGATCTGATTGAAAGTGTAAGAGGTGAGAGCCCTTAAACGAATGTCCCCCACATATGGGACCGGGTTGAATTCTCTGTCCAGGAGCAGTAGATACCCGTGCAGGTAGAACTCACACATCAAATGTTGAGTTGGCATGTCATGGCTCCTCATTATTCGGAGGAATTGTACACCATCCTCTATTTCATAACTAATCTCGTTTTTTATGCTCTCCATGCAGAATAAAATAAAATGTTGATGCAAGAATAAAGAATAACAAGAAGCAGGGGATGACATGCCATCACCTCTTGTGCCAAATTAAACATCTGCTCCTTATCAGTTTTCAGCTTTGCCACTTGCTTTTCCAGCTGCTCCATCTTGAGCTGCTACTTTGCATGCCTTAATCTCATGATATCTATGTGCTCCACATATTCAAAAATGGTTGTGGAGGCTCGTTCCTGAGTTATTCTAACCTCATTTTGATAGCGAGCTGCAGTAGATTTCCAAGTCTACATTTCGGCTATTAAGGCATACTCACGGTCTTCAAACAATCGCTCGACCGGGTCTGTTTGACTGGCAACAGAGGTTGTGGCTATTTGGTCCACCTGAGTCTCTTCTTCTACTCCTATGGCCTTGGACTTTTTAGCTTGTCGCTTTTATTTCTTCATCTCTTCTGCATCTTGTGTACCTTCTTCCTTAGTTTCCTGACCTCCATCTTAAGCCGCATTGTCTCTTTAAATTGTAGGTGGTAATTTTTCTTGACAGGGAGTCTTCGTTGTTCTCACAGCTCTACCCATTCCTGCTTAATCAAAACTTCCTCGGTCTCAACAGCTAGAGGTAAATCCCCTAGAACAGCTTCTGTCGTGCTGACTGTCGGGTTTTCCTCCACTGCACGTTCTTCTTCGATTATTTCTTGCTTCATGGCCTTCTCGCCTGGCTTTTTCACTGGCTCATTCGTCGAGACCACTTCACTTGGTCCCTCCTCTTCACCAATAGCTAATTCCCCTTGTGGCACGCTCGTCACGACTGGTGGTTCCCTTGTGAGATGCTCTCCTGCTAATGTGTCTACTGGAACCCTTTTCGGTTCCCCTACCTCAGGAGCCTCTATCTCTTCTCTCTTCTCAGGCTCCGGAGTGCCCGTCACCTAAGTAGCATCCATCCCACATGGTTGTGGCCTTTTTGATAAGTTCAAAGCTATAGGAAAGGAGAGATCTTCTTCTTTGCACCGAGGAGAACAAGTTACCCTTCCTCCTCTTTAGATAGAGGAGAAAAAGGAAAATTGGCAGGGATCTTCAATATTCGGCCCCAAAGTTGACGCTGGTTCTTGTGGAGCAGTGCCAACCTCATGCCTTATTTCTTCCTCTTCCATTGGTTCTATGGTCGGAGTGGTCCCGACCTCTTCTTCATTCAATTTATCCTCCTCCATCGGCTCGACGGTGGCAGGAGGTCCTTGTGGGGTATCCTCGGTCGCAACATTGACCAATTCACCCGTCCTTGCTTGTTCTGCCTCTATTGTTGTCATGCTATCTATTTTCTCGACTAGTTCCACAATCGACGCTGGTTCTTGTGGGACAACCTCGGCTATGGTACTAGTGGGCCTCTCCGTGTCAACTTCCGCATCTTCCATTGGTTCCATGGTTTCGGCTTGCTCTTGGGGAGTAGCCTCTTCTTCAACTTCCATCTCCATATCTTCTAGTTCCTCCTGGTCAACATAATCATCTTCTCCTGCATTTTCTTCCTCCATGGCTTCTGGTTCATCTTCCCTAGTGGCCACGACGGCTGCTACCTCTTCTTCTATGGAATCCAGAAATAGTTCCCACGGGATCGGGATTCATCTAATGGCATTCATCACTAACAACTGAACCAGCCCATGGTGGGTGATGACCGCCAATACCTGTCACGGCCCTTGAGTCGAATGTGCCATCAGGTGAGGCTTCTCAATAAGAAATAAGGCATATTCAGTGAAAAAGCATCTGCTTGGGGAAATCGCAGGGGAGCTAGTATTTGGAGATGGTATTTGAATATAGTGGAGTATCTCCCCTCGCAAGTTATATAATTTATGACGAACTCTGCTACTCCTCCCCATGGGTGTGGTAACGAGTTTCAGTCATATCCTCAACCCTTCTGCAAAATGCTTTCTCCTACCTACAAAAAGGCTTCGAGAAACTCCAGAAGGGCAGTCCTTCTTGAAAACCATCGTTGTCCATTTTCGGGGAGCTTGCTGACTTCTGCTATGGCTTCCTCCGTCACAGGGATTTCAATTCCGTGGACCCAAGAGCTTTCTTCTCCCAAGTTGAGTGCAAATTCTACAGCAATTTCTTCATTCGACCCTCTCAACCTGTCAAAGTAAACATTCCAACCTGCATTCTCAAAGACCTGCCATACCTCCTAATTGTTCTGAACTCTCGTTGTATCTTCTAGCTCATGCCGCACAAACCGTCCAACCATCGCTGTAGAGACGAGATCAGCACAATGAATGCAGTTAGCTAGTAGGGGAGAATGACAGGGATCCAAACTGTTGGCATAACGTCATGGTCTCTTTGGGGACAACAGATGAAACAATACTGGTACATTTGAAAATGATGACGGGTTATGGCGGTACTGTTAGATATTTTAGTGATTTAATGCAGCGTGTTGGGGAGGTGACTGGTTATGACTCTGCGCGTACGAATATGCATTCCAACACATCAAAGTTATGATTACAAAGGACTGAAATCATTAAATTCTGTTTAGTGAGGATCGTGTGACATGAATGCTTTTTCGTGGTACGTCATCATTCATATGACGGTTCCGGTGTCCGCCCCCCTCCTCCCCCCCCCCCCCCCCAACTTAATTACGGCCATCCACGACAAGTTTTAATGTCTTTTTGGAATATTTCAATTAAATCCGTAAAAGTCAGCGAAGACATACCTGGGGACCTGCCTTCTGGTGGAGTAACAGTAAAATGTCTGACAGAGTAACAACAACAGGGAGTAACAACAACGATGGAGTAACAACAACGGTGGAGTAACGGCAGTTACGGACTAACAACACCGGCGGAGTAACAGTAGTTGCGAAGTAACAACACCAGCAGAGTAACAGCAGTTGTGGAGTAACAGCACTGGTGAAGTAACGAAAATTACGGAGTAACAGTACCGGTGAAGTAACGACAGTTGCGGAGTAACAGCAGTTGCGGAGTAACAGCAGTTGCAGAGTAACAACAGTTGCGGAGTAACAGCACTGGCAGAGTAATAGCAGTTGCAGAGTAACAACAGTTATGGAGCAATAGCACTTAGTGGAGTAACAGCACTAGTGGAGTAACAACACTAGTGGAGTAACAGCACTAGTGGAGTAACAACACTTAGTGGAGTAACAGCACACACCAGTGGAGTAACAACAACATCTTAATAGCAGCACCAGTGGAGTAACAATGTCGAGTGTTACATTTCTTCTGGCAATATTCCTTTGTTATTCCTGCAAAATACAAACAAGTAAGTGGTAAATTAGATAAATCAGAAAGGTGTTTGACAAAGGCATCTTTAGAGGCTGGACGGTGGTATAGTTTTAAATGGTGTCCATTTACTAAGAACGGCGTATGATTCTCATCTATTGTAATTATTCTAACCATTCCATTATTGAACACTGTGTCCACTTCATATGGTCCCATCTAGCGAGTGAAAAGCTTGCCTTTGAAATCCTTAAATTGAGAGTCATAAAGTAACGCCCAATCCCCCACGTGAAACACCTTACTTTTGATAAATTTATCATACCATTTCATTCTCTTTTGTTGAACAGCAGTAGTCTTTTGGACAGCTACTAATCTAATCTCGTCTAGCTCATTCAGTTGTTCCAGTCGGTGTTTTTATGCTTCTGATAGATGTAGGCCTACTTCTAGAGCTATTCTGAGTGTACTGATCTCAAATTCTACCGGAAACAAGGGGGGTTTCCCATAGACTAATTTGAATGGAGAAAATCCAGTTGTGTTCCGCCAGAGGGTGATAGGGGGTTGTCACTCTATGTTTGACCCCATATTTCTGCATCAGCTTACCTATCATGTGAGATGTGAAATGCAATCCTCCATCCAACACAATTTCCTTTGGAGTATCGTATCAGGCAAAGATTTCTTCGAAGAGAAAATCTACCAACACTTGCTCTATTGCTCTCGTGACCGCTTTGGCTTTCACCCATGTAGTCACATAATCGGTGCAGACCAGGATTTAAGCTTTCTAATGAGAAGGTGGGTTAAAGGATCCAACAAAATCAGTGCCCATTTCTCGAACGGTTCAAGGACTATCTAGGGTTGTAGAGGCATTTCATCTGCTTTCCCAGGTTGTCCCATCCGTTGGCAACTATCACACCTTCAGACATAATCTTGAGCATCATGAAAGATGGAGGGCCAGTAATATCCCATTTACAGCACTTTGTGACCTGTCCTTTTATCTGCAAAGTGTCCTCCACAGGGTCCATCATGTGCAGCCTTTAATATCTCATAGATATCATTTTCTACAACACAACACTGGATCTGTTGGTCAACCCCTGTATGAAAGAGATATCCTGCCATCCATGAATATCAGGTACTCTAATGAATAATCTTCCTTTGCTCCTTATATGACAGATGACGAGGCACCTTCCATATAACAAGATAATTAGCAATATCTGCATACCACGGAGTGTTAGCAGAAACTACAAAAAACTACAAAAAGATGTTCATCTGGAAAATTATCTTCAATTGGTGTATTCTTACTATCATGTTCTATCCTAAACAAGAAATCTGCAACCACATTGTCCTTCCCTGGTTTATCTACTATAGTAATATCAAATTCCTATAGTACCAAAAGCCATCTTGTAATGCGACTAGGGGTAACAGGTTTATTCATTAAATACTTGATAGCTGCATGATCAGTATGTACAAAGGTAGGATACTCGGTAATGTAGTGCCAAAATTTATTGATGGCATAGATGACAGCAAGGAACTCTTTTTCAATTACTGTGTAGTTTAATTCAGCAAGAGCCAAATTCTTACTAACATAGTAAACTACGTATGGTATTATGTCCTCTTGTTATCCTAATACTACACCAATCGTTGTTTGGGAAACATCCATGTGAATATGAAAAGGTAATTCCCAGTCTGGCCCTCTAAGGATCAGAGCGCTACAGACCAATTCCTTAAGTTTCGTAAAGACTGCATCACAGTGACCTGTCCACACAAAATTTGAATCTTTTGTTAGCAATTGAAAAAGTGGATGTGCTACTTTCGCAAAATTTTCTATAAAACACCTGTAATAACCAGCACAACCAATAAATTTGTGTACCTGCGTGGGTGTTTTAGGTGTCGGAAGTGCAGAATGACCTTTTTTCGCTGGTTCCATCTGGATTCCTTCAACTGAGAGCAAATGTCCCAGAACAATTCCCTCCTTCGTCATTATATGGCATTTTACTGTACTCAGAGAGACACGCTCCTGTATACACCTTTCGAGAACTTTCTCCAAATTTTTCAGCCCTTCTACAAATGAATCCCCATATGGAGTAAAGTCATCCATGTAAATTTCAACACTGTCATCCACCAAATTAGAGAAGATCCCCAAAATTTCTTTCTGGAATGTTGCAGGTGCATTACACAGGCCAAAAGGAAGGACCCGGTATGCAAATGTTCCCCAGGGGCATGTGAAAGTGGTTTTGTCCTGATCTTCAGGAGCTATCTAGATCTAGTTATACCCACTAAACCCATATAGGAAAGAGAAAAACTTTTTTCCAGCCTATGTGTCCAAAACTTGATCAATAAATGGCAAAGGAAAATGATCTTTCTGCATTGCCTTATTTAATTCTCGATAATCCACACATATCTGCCATATACCATTTTTCTTGGGAACCATTACTAATGGGGAAACCCATTGGCTATCTGAGATGGGGTAAATAAGACCTACGTCCAGTAATTTTTGAAATTCTTCTTTCACAACATTTTTCAATGCAGGGTTCATCCTTCTCTAAGGTTGTCTCACAGGACAACAATCCTCCTTAATGTATATATGATGGGTACATAAATTAGCAGGAATCCCCTTCATATCTAAGTAATCCTAGGCGAAGGCTTCTTTATGTTTCCAAAGGAAATATACAAGTTGCTTCTTCTAGGATTCTGACAGGTTTGGATTAATATTTAGGGTTTTTCCTAGTTCTAATTCCACTAGGACACTTTCATGGGGTGCATCAACAGGTAACTCCTCTGATCCTTCTGTTGTTTCACTAGTTTTAAGTCTCACAGCTTAGGATAGATTCTAGGATTTTTTTATTTGGCTCTGAAACAAAGCAAGGATCATCCATAAAGGATTTGATTACATCATCTTCTGATTCCATTTTCAACTGAAGGGCCTATCCCAATGAGGACTGGTCTCAACTCCTCATTTTTCGTTTCAGGCTCTTTCCTAGATAAAATTTTCTTACTACCTGTTGGTTTTATGGATGGGTTTGGTTCTGCAGGTGGCTATAACACTAAGTTCTTAGTGTTGTGCCCATTTGAAATAACCATGTGCTTTGAATGGCACCCAATGTAAGCATCTGTTGTAGCCAGCCACGGTCTACCCAAAATCAAAGGATGGCCACCCACCGAAGATTGCGTATGTAAAACCAAGAAATCTATGGGATAGTTCCATGAATCCATTGAAATTGTTACATCTTCCAACTTCCCTACAGGTTTGACTGTAGATCGATCTACTCGTTCCAATACTATAGGTGTATGTTTCAAGTTACAAAGACCTAATGCATGCATAGTTTCAGTGGTGATAACATTGATGGCAACACCCAGGTCTACCAGCACGTGTGGAATATCTACCCCATTAATTTGTACTATCAGAATTGGGTTCCCTGGATCTCCATACTTTACAGGCATTGACTTTCCCATCATGAAATCTAATAATTTTCCCATAACAAGAATAGGGAGGGGGTCTTTGGATTTCTTCACAGGTTTCTTTGAACAGTATTCCCTAAGAGTCTTTGCATATATCGGCATATCCTTCATAGCTTGTAACAAGGGAATTTTGACAAATAAGTTCTGCAATTCTCCTAATAAATCGAATTCAGCTTGAAGGCTTGATTTATTCAAAGTTAGTCTCTCCAGGTAAGGTGGTTCGGATTGATGTTGTTTTGTAGGAGGCGCCTGGTTTCTATCAGTTTGTTTTGGCTCTTTATTAGTTAATTCTGATTCCTTACCTTCACTATAAAGTTGTTCAATGACAACTGGAGGAGGTTGAACATTGACTATCCACCATAATCGCAGATTCATTTCATGCAACTCTACAGTGGAAATGCTATACGAAGGTAGGTTAAGAATGTTAGTTTGATGAGCTCCCTTATTATTAGGATTCGGGATATGTTGGATTGGAAGCTGAGGATGGGTAGGTTGATTACCAGGAGGCACATTAGAGGGTAGTTGGAGTTTCTGTTGTGGCATTGGCTGAGGAAACTGCCCAGGAGAGGATCCTCGCCAAATTGGAGCCCATGGGGAGCTCGAACTGGCTTGAGGGTTCCACTGCTGCCAAGGTGGAAACTGGTATTACAGCCACGTGGGAGGATAGGGCATGGACTAAGGATTCACACTGAAATTATTGAAATATTTAGATGGATCTGAGTATATACCTGGATTTCCCATTGGTGGTCGAGGCTGCCATGGCTTTCTAGACCCCATGAGGTACAGTTGCTATGTGTCTTCCCCTGTCCCTTGAAATACTACTTTCAGACCTGGTAAGGAGGGGCATGAGCTTGTTGCATGATTTAGCTCACAGACTTCACATTCCTCTATGGAGTTTAATGGACATTCCCTCTCTGGATGCTTCTTTCTACACTTTGGGCAGAATATTGCCATGGTCCTGTCCAATTCCAACTACTTTTGTTTTACTTGTAATGTATCCATCTGTGTCGACAGAGTACTAAGGATATCTGTTCTCAAGTTGTCTAGCAGGTTCCCAATTTCTACCTTCGTAACACCCCTGCCAGACCCCTTTGCTGAGTGAATCCCTTGTCTGTTTCTTACAAGCCCTCTCGAGCACTGAATGCATAGTTCGCAGATAACTTTGAAGCTTTCCTTGGAGATGTCTCCTTTTCCTAAGATGTTCAAAAATTCCAACAAGTCTTCACAAAAAGCCCGAAGGAGGATAATTTAAAATTTCCTTATCCAAATCAGAGCGACCTGACCTCTGTAAGGTGTACTTGAATCATTCCACACAATCTTCCAAGCTCTCATCTTCTTTTTGTGTGAACTTAAAAAGTTCCTCCTTGATGTTCCGAGATTTTCATCCTGGTATTTTTTCAGAAAAGTTGTATGCATGTCATCCCATGTGGAAATTGAGCTTCCTCCAAGGCCCATGAACCATCGCAGAGCCATTCCTTTTAATGTAGTAGCAAAAATTTTTAACTTCTGGGCATCCATCATGTATTCATACCCCCGGCACACTATGTCAAATTCGAATAAAAATGTGTAGGGATCTTATGAAACAAGCCCATGAAAGCTTGGTAAGGTTGCTAATGGAATAAGCTTTGTCGACGCACCAACTCCCAGATCTCCGATCAGAAACTCGATGGTGGAAGTTGTGGGAGCCATAAATATCTTCCAATAACCATTAGGAATTTCAACAGGTTCTGTGGAAGATGGCTGAGGATTCCTTACCACTCGGATTCCAGTTGCTTTAGCAGCACTTCTCCGATCCCTTGGTGATGCAAGTACCCCTTCGTTTCCTTCTCCTATGTCCTGATGACTTGATCCTTCGGTTACAACCTCCTTTCCCTTGCAAGAGTGGTCTGACTCTATCAATTTTCTGCTTGCGACCTCTTCCCTTTTTATTCCCAAAGTAAGGTTTCCCTGGTCAAGTATATTGCTGGATGTTTCTTCAACTGCTAGAAGGACCTGTTGTGTCAAATCACCAAATAATGTTGTAGACAGCACTGGTTGATCTACTAATTGTCCCTGGGACTCCACTCTCTGTGCCCCTGGTCTCACGGCTGTGCGACAGGATGCTTATGATTCAACCTTTGCTATAATTTGCTGGATATAGGTCTTTCTTCCCAAGTCTAGTCCTCCCCTCTTTGGGGCTCTCCCTCTGCCCCTCTTATTTGGTTCTTTGTTCATACAAATGTTGGTATGATGGAAGGTCTTGGTATCAACCTACAATGCTTTAGTCTTGAAGTAAGGTGTCAAAGGACCATTCCTTCCTCAAGACGAAAGAACTTATAAAAAGAGAGACAACTAAAAACAAGAATTTAGGGTTTAGGGCCTAAAGCAGAGCGTTAAAGGAATCCTCCCTCCCCAGGACAAGAACCAGGAACAAACACACACCTCTGAGAAGACCTAATACTTCCAGATCTGAAGCAGGGCATCAAAAGACTCCTCCCTCCCCACGGTAAAAGCTAGGGTTTCCTGAAATTAAAACACACAAAGGTTTAAAAGAAATAAATCTAACTCAGGGCCTGGAGTAGGGCGTCAACAGGCTCCTCCCTCAGCAGGACAAGAGAGTGGTCTGATTAAAACATGAAAGAAAAATAAAAATAAAAACAAGCAGAAAGAACACCTATGCTTCGGACCTGGAGCAGAGTGAGAGAACTCATTCTCTCCCCAGGATGAGAGATTGACCCTTTGGTTGGTCCGGATCATTGTCTTGCACCTTGTTAGCCTCCCTAGCAATGGCGCCAAAATGTTGGGGTCTAGGTATGAACGATTTATTCACCCTTTTCCTACATTAATTTATCAATCCGGGTGTGTATCCTTTCAAGGCAACACGCAAGGTATATGCAGGGGTAGAAGTACAATCTGTTCCAACCAAGGTTCGCGATTAAGATTCAAAACATTGTTGTAAAACTACACTAAATACGGAACTCCAGAAAAGAAATTACAAGAATTAAAGAGCTATAATAGAAAGCATAAACTAACAAATAACACACATAGAAAGACGCAACACCTGATCAGAAGAGTGGGCCCAACTCTCTGATCAGGGCTACGTTAGTCACAGCAAAGATTGGAGCAGCAAAATAGATGATACTTTATTAATCATAAAATGGTTATTACAATATCGATGGGGTGTCCCCAAATTACAAGAATAACCTGTCTTTTATACACAGCGAGGGAGAATGACATCTTTCCCAAAACCTAGTAACCGTATACCCAGAAATGTACATTAGTTGGAACGGCACCAACACTAGATAGACAAGATCAGTAAGAGGTCCAAGAATGGTTCAGGGATCTGCGACTCCAACTGTGTGGCCTCCTTATGGTTGGTCATTGTTGTGAATTGCGAATCTGCTATGGGATGTTGAAGCATTGGTTCATGTTCTCCAGAAGCTGCAATCAAACATACATTTTAGTGCTATGAATAAGCAAAACCCCACGACTTTACTTCATTAATAAAATATTCCAATAGACAAGACAAGGGTATTTACCTTACAGATTTAGCATAGTAAGCATGGGTAAATAAGTGCAAAGAGTCAAAAGGGGTGATGGAAATGCAACAGAAAGATAGCCCAATTTGGTGCTCAATACTCATAACACAGTTTTAGCTTCTAGATGGCCTCCTCCAATGGTTTAGGCTCATCAAACTCAATCATGTCTTTGAATTCAATCAACAACCCACTGATGAATCGTTGAATCTTGGGCTTCTCCTCCTTGAGGTAAGGCACATATCTTAATAGCTCCAAGAATCTACTAGTGTACTCCTAATCGGTCATAGAGCCCATCTTTAGCTCATAAAACTCTTTTTCCCTGTCGTCATAGTACCTTTTTGATAGATACTTATTCCTAAATAGTCCCTTGAATTCACTCCAAGGCAACTCCTCCTCATAAATATCTCTGACATTCTTCACATATTCCCACCAAGTATCTACTTTACCCTTAAGATTGAATGTCATTATTTTGGCCTTCATGTTCTCTAAGTAATCATTCAATCTGAAGAACTTATTCATTCCAAGCAACCATGCTTATGCGTATTGAATTTTCTTCATTTCTCCATCGAATGTAGGTGGCTTTGCTTTCTTGGACTCATCGAGAGAACATCCCCTATCACTCCTCCTGTAAGGATGATAACGATGATGACCATGATACCTGTCAGAACCATAACTAGAATAGTACCTATGTCCATCGCCTCTCTTATCCAAAGTATCCAAGAACCTGCCATCTCTAATTGTGTCATCTTTATCTGACTTGTACCCACCAGGAGACCTACTACCATCTTCCCATTAGTTATTTCCTCTTGTCCATGGTTGATCCAAAGTGGTCCCTGTCTCTACAATTCTCACAAACTCTGAAGGATTATTGCATTAACCTCTGCTTGTTTCTCTTGTGCCTGCATGATTATGTCATTATCTTCTTTACAACTTCTTATCTCTTCCTTCAAACTTCTCAATGTGTTTTCTAAGTCAGAAGAATGCCCAACACCACGCTACTCATTTGATCCATAGGGAGAGTCTCGGGAATTGTAGTCTACCATCTTGCTAGTCATCTTTGTTGTTTCTCTTCCTGCAAGCATATCATGTTAGCTAAATCAAAATATAAATAAACCAATATACCTCAGTGTAGTTCAGGGAAGGATATCTCTACAAGACCAACCAGATTAACACAATATATATATACATAATCATATCAGTATTTATTCATTGTTTCAACCATTATCTAGTCATCAATGCATGACCATACCAACCACATGATGTGACCTCATGCATGAAAAATAGAACCACATTAATGTATGCATAATGATATATAAGCATTGACATGCATAACTGACATACACTCATAATGACCACTTACAAGAACAACACCATCAACTTCCACATGGCAACATCACTGCAACCATGACCAACACCATGCATATGCAACAAGCACATATACCACAAGTATAAGGAACACATATATACAACCGACATGAATGCATGACTGACACACTACCCATCCAGTCCAAGAGGTGAGCCATGCTCTGATACCACTCTGTAGCCACCCTCCTCCCACACTTACCCAAGTAACTGGCCAATAGGGGTAAACATGTGAAGAAGATTTACTATGATATGATTCAACTCCCTATGTAGAAGTGAAGGAAGTGGAACCGATGGAACATAGACAACCTGGCCTTCTACACCTGCAACAGAACCCCCAGGAGCTATCCATCCCATCTAGGGGACTAACCCCTAAGACAAACTGACATTTTTATACATTAAAGCCTCAGTCACTCCCTTGACATGGGCATGCATGCGAGTGGCACCCTCCAATCTCTCCCACAACAAGGCATGCATGTGACTAGGGAATTTTCCAGGTAGTTCTGTGCCAGCGACTCTGGATTTTGTGAAAAAATTTCAGGGCTAGGACTCATACCACTACCCAAAACTCCATGAAACTTTCAAAAATGAAAAGTAACATCAAAACAATTATACAAATGAAAATACTTGAACAAGGACTTGACTGGACCCCTACTAGCCATGACAAGCATTTCGAAAAACATGTCACAAATATGCATTCTACAGGTTTAAACAACAAATCTGAGAATAAGGGTCTCATACTTCTTTGAGAATCACTAACAAGCATGGATGCCTCATCACAAAAACTACATTACCATCTATTAAGCCGTATATTCATTGTACATTCAGTGATTAACCAAAACATAATGAAAGCCATACATTTTCACTATCATAAAACTCGTTCATAACCAGCATATAACCAACAAAAATATCAAGGATATAACAGCCATATAATCCTCATATAAACCAGCATATTTACCCATAAAATACCAATGAGAAAGAGAGCTCTTATTGATGATTGCGTAATCTGACCAAGTATGGGACTTCCACAAAGCACTCGACCATAGACTAGGTTGAACCAAAAATTTCTTTCAGCCAGTCACATACGTGCCATATTCCAAGCATGAATGTGGTATCTCATAAAACAAATCAATTAAAACCATCCAGGGCTTCTAGAGGCCAAACCACCTCAACCCTCAACCAGTGATTCCACCTCACAGTCGTACATCACTAACCATCACCAGATTGGTCTCTATCGAAGTTGTCCATGGCGCTAGAGCGTTTGTTCCAACCAAGGCTTCTATGACTAGTAACTCAACCTAGAATTGTCATCGAGCTTCTAGAGTATTTGTCCAACCAAGGCTTCCAGGACTAGTAACTCAACCCACCAAGGGCTTCCAAATCATTTGTCCAACCAAGGCTTCCAAGACTAGTAACTCAACCCAAGTTTTTACAGGGCTTCCAGAACCAAAGGTACAAGAAATCAAACCAAAAACAAAATCAAAACCCACTACACCATGGCTATCTAGGAAATGGCAAGGGTAGGCAAAACCACTGTCAATCTAGAAAATCCTCCATGCCAATGATAGATCATAACTAAATAACCACATGCATATGCCATTCATGCCAAAACTAGCAAAGAAATCATACATGCAACTTGGTACCTACAAGAAAAATCCATTGTAGTTGTTGATCCCAATGTATTCTTGCACTTCCCTACTTTTCCTTTTTCTTTACTCCAAATCCCAAGTATGCCACACTCCTCCAAGAGTGCTCCAAGAAAACTCTAACTGTTGAAGAGTATGAGAGAGAGAATAGAGAGAGCTCCAAAACTAAACCGACAAAAATATGTCAAATGATCCTCATAAGCCTTTTTATTAATGAGGCCTCTAATTTCTTCATTTTACATTATTTTCCTCCTCACATGCAACCTATGACCTTTCACCTTCATTTTCTCCTACTTTCCATTATTTTCATAAATAAAATGTCAATTAATGCACCATGTCTTTCCAAAGCCTTTGTCATCGCCTTTGCCAATTTCCTTAGCCATTAATTAATCACAAGTGATCCCCATCACCATGTTTTTTCCCAACATTCAGCTTGGAATACGTGTCCCATGTCCAAAGTCTTATTTTAACAACTTAAACTTTGAAACCGGAGCTATAAACTCAAAACAAAAACTCTAGCCAAAAAACCAGAAAAAAATTAAAAACAACCTAAAAATGAAAAATGTTGATGCTAAAATACTGAAATGATGGAAAACCTTAAAATTTTAACAAATTTTCAACCATGATATTATGGAAAAAATTTATGACTAAAAAAACTTTAAAAATAAACACCTGAATGAAAGAGTCATTATAACAAGACTAATTTCTTTTTTAAATGTTAAACATATGACGACTTTAAAAATCTTAGCCTAAGACAACTGGACAGATTGCAAAAAAAAAGTTTATAAGTTAACAATTTTTCAAATTGTCTTTTTTCTCTTCTTGTTTTGCATCTTAGGATGTTAGTATTTTAAGGGTTTTCCAAACATGTGTCTTTTTGTTTTTCTTTGCAATGTTTTTTTGTAATGGAATTTTTTATTTTTTTAGCAAAATAAATATAAAAAACAAATGTATATATATATAGTAAGAAAAAAAAAAAAACTAATTATCATCTTAGAGATAAAAAAAAAAAATAAAAAAAAAAAAAACAAATTTTTTGGAAAACATAACAAAATTAAAAACATGAAAATAAAATTAAAAATAATAAAACATTATAAAGGAAAAAAATTAAAAAAAAATAATTAAATCAAACATTAAAAAATATAATAAATAAATAAAATACTCCTCGAGGCCCTGGGCCTTGCTTGGCCGATTCTCGGAATCGATCGGGCAAGACCCAGCGCCCCCGGCCGCTGGGCTGGCCGGCATGGAGTTGGGCCCAGCCTCCACAATCGGCTAGCCCAGTGACCAGAGGCCTTGGGCCTTGCCCAACTGATTCCAAGGCCTTTTTATCATGAAGAAACAATGAGAAACCTTAGCATCCAAAACCCTAACCCTAGGAGATGAAGCGCAAAAGGCTTATGGGCCCCAATGGGGTAAGTTGGAATGTCAACTTGCCAAGGTTGTAACTTTGGAATACCATCTTTGTTTAGTGCACAAGATAACCCATTAGAAAGCTATCTTAGGAGAATAATATTTGACTACAAGTGTGATTGCTTGACTTGGCTTTTCTCATTTCCCCAAAAAATGTTGTTTAGGGCCTCAAAACGGATCCAGAATTTCATGATTTGAAAAGTGATAAAATAGGAAATCATGCTGAAAATTAGGAAATTGTGTTGTGAACTAGGTGGAATAGGTAGGTGGCCACCAATATCCTCTTGGATAATTCCTCCCCCCCTTATGAACCAATGATCCCCATTGCATTGACTACCTCCATGAGATGGGGAAGCTTCTACTGGACTTGGTCCTAGGTGAGTCACTTGCCTTGGTGTAGGAGTTGGTTTGCTTTGAAAACCCAATACAACTGGATCCTATGTTGGCAAGTGTTCTTAATCTTGTGCCCGTGATTTGATCAGTTGTGGCATATTCAACAAAATCTAGGTTGAGCTCTATTGGTTTCAATTGCTCAGCAATGTCTTAAGTATGGTTGAAGGCAGTCCACATTGAATACTAGGTGCGGGCCAAGGAATGGGGGAATACTTAGCTCAAAACCATTGTCACCCATAGCATTGGTGATTGTATAAGGTCCATATTCGAGTGATAAAATCTTATGGTGGGCTCCTTCAAGGAATTCCTTCTACAAATGCAACCAAACCTTGTCACCCACTTGAAACTTATGTGTCACCCAGTGTTGATCATGACATTGTTTGTACTTATTATTGGCCTTGTGTAAGATATCATGAACCTACTAGAAGATATGCTGAATTTGTTTAATAAACTTGGTGGTTTTGTCAACTTCGGATTGAACATATGCATATTTTTCCTGTGTGGTTACAAGGGGAAGTGCAACATCAATGGGACATAATGGTTGAAATCCCAGGCCTAGCTAAAAAGGGATGTGTCCAATTGAGTTATGGAGAGCTATTTTGTAGTTGTGTTGTATATAGGGGAGACTCCCATCCCATGTTTGTGGCCGCTTGGAGTTGTACATGAGTAAAATGTGCACATTCATCCTATTAAGAACCTCTTTCTATCCATCAGTCTATGGGTGGAAGGCAGTCGACTTAGTGATCTTGGTGTCAAACAATGACCAGAGACTCGACAAAAATGCGTTGAGGAACCTGCGATCCTAATATCATATGATCATCTGTGGGATCACAAATTGTACCCACACCCGCTTGAAGAAGAGCTTGACAATTCCTTCTGTTGTGATACTCCTCATGCAAGCAACTAGTATGCCCATTCTAGAAAATATATCAACGACCACAAACAAACAATAAATATCATGCTTAGTAAAAGGAAGTATGGACATATAGTCCATGGAGATGGATTCCCAAAGCCAACTAGGAATAGGCAGAGGGGTGTACAGGCCTTACTTCTTAATGGTTGGTTAGGAAATGGCATGGGTAGAGCAAGACCTGATATATTTGCAAACATCATGTCAAAGTTTAGGCCAATAAAAATACTTTTGCAACACTTCCATTGTCTTATCCACACCAAAGTTCCCTTTTTATAGCAGCTCCTAGATCTGGAACTTGATTTCCTTGTTTTCCAAAAGAGAGATAAAGTTGATTGGCCCATTAGGTAGAGGCACACTAATTTTCAAATCGATTGAATGCTTGATCTGACAGAGAAAAGGTACCCCCATGGGTGAAGAGAAGATGTCTTCATACTCTTCCACAACCTTATCCACTTGCCTCTATTGCACAGAGGAACCCCATGTGGAGGCCATGGATGTGACCACAATCTTCCCTTTACTTTGAGAGCGAATTAGGAGGAAGAAAAAAAGTCTAGTCTCAGAGGTTATCTTGTTGCATTGCTTAGCAAAGAACAAAGAAATGACAGTACGTAGGGCTACCTATGGTATCCTGTATAGTTTTATGCCTGGAGTGATAATAATATTATGAGGTATGAACTCATACACAACATGATGCTTCCACAAGTATGGTTGTCCTAACAATTCATCACAAATTTCAAGGGGAGCAACATCACACAATGCCTCATTCTTGAAGTGCTTGATGTTTTAGGTAACGTGGCACTATTGGATGACACAAAGATATCACCCTTGGTGGAGCCATTTTATGATGTATATTTGTGAGTGTGATGGATTTGGAGGGTCCAATCGCTCAATGACTTTTGCTGACATGAGGTTATTTTGACTCCCGTTGTCAATAATGAAATGAAGCGGAGCACCCTTCACCCACATTTGTGAGTGGAAGAGATGTTCACCTTCCTTCAGATATCCAGGCTCACTTCGCTCTACCTTAATGGTAGAAATGGTGGAACTAGGTTCTACATCAATATTTGTTTCCCCTTTACGAGGTCTAGTTCAGAGTTGGAACCTACATCAGACTATGAAGCTTTCATCTCAGCCACCAATGACTACTTTGCACAACATTCATTTGTGTTATGAATGGGGCTCTTGTGGAACTCACACCACTTTCTCGTGTCTACCTTCATCTTCCCATTATTATTCTTTCCTTGTGGCCTTGATGGGTCGTCCTAGGGAGTTCCAACTTGGCTCTATCCTTTGTTTTGCGATTTGGGGGCGCCCTTACCCTACTTCAGATTCACAGATTCAATGTCTTGTTTCTTCTGTTTAAGTTTTTACTCGATTCCAAAGCATATTAGTATGTTGCATCAAGTGAGAATATGTCTAAGAAATCCATTTCTATCTTGATGTATTTGTGCAAACAACCATGATACTTAAGCACTAGATGTCGCTTAGATTCCTTAATACGCAGCTTCGTGTGCAAGGTATGGAAGATATTCATGAACTCTGGCACTTCCTGGTCACTTTCATGTCATAGTGTGGTCCATTTTATATACTTTTCTTTGCATTTTCCCATAGGGTAGTATTGTTCCTTCACAACATCCCTAAAATAGTTCTAAGAGGGTGTGACTGAAAATAGTGCAGATTCTTTCATGGCCATTTTCTCACAGTAAGTTTCCCACTAGTCCTTGATATGGGGGTTTGCTTGAAGCAGTGCAAAAGTAACCTTCTCTCTATTGGAAAAATTATGGACCAAAAATTATCCTTCTAGTAGATTTAAATATTTATCTACAACATTTGCATCTATGTAACAACCCTGAGTTAAAAGTTCATGTAATAAGGTTAATAAAGGCAAAATTATACTAAGGTCATGGGATATGTATTCCAAACTGAATGTTGGGAAAATATCCTAGTGGGCATCACTTGTTGTTTATTATGGCTAAGGGGAAATTGGTAAAGGCAATGGAAAAGGCTTTGAAAAGGAAAAAAGGCATTAATGGTAATTTGTTTATGAAAATAAAGGAGAATAGGAGAAAAGGGAGGTGAAAGGTCGCAAGTTGCATGTGAGGAGGAAAATTAAGGAAAATGAAGAAATTAGAGGCATCAATAATAAAAGACATCAGAGCATCAGTTTGGGGCCTTTTTTTAGTTTTGTTTTGGAATTAGTCCTAAAGAGGAGAAGAGTACCAAGTGGAGAAGGAAAGCAAGCAAGGAAAGGAAGGACAAGGAAAGTAAAGGAAATAAAGGATCAAGCAAGGGAAGGTCGGGTCAATCAGCTTCAGTAGGAATACTTGCAAGTAATAGGTTGCATGTGTATTTCCTAACTATTTTGGCATGCATGGTATGTGCATGTGTGTATTTGGTTCATTTGGTGTCGTTGGCATGGGTTTTTTTCAGGTTTCGACAGTGGTTTTAGCCTTGCCTTGCCATTTCCAGATAGCCATGGTGTGATGGGATTCTTTCTTGGTTTTTTTATTTTTATTTTACAAAGGTTTTGGATCCAGGTGAGGTGGTCTCAGGAAAATTCTTCAAGGGTTGGTGAAGGAATTCTAAGGCATCCATGCTTGGTTTGGTTTTGTGATCTCGGGACCGGTTTAGGTGAGATCACGGTATGGTGAGGGTGGAGGTGGTTTAACCTTTGGATTCCCTTGGTTGTTTAAGGATTAGTTTATCCCATGAGACCCCACATTCATGCTTGGAATATGTCATGGGAGCGATTGGCTAAAAGGAAGATTTGGTTCAGCCTAATCTATGGTCGGGTGGTACGTGTAAGTCCCTAACTAGGTTGGCTATTTCATATGGTTAACAAGAGCTAAGTTTATCTTGCCTTTGATGAGTAACTATACTTGTATTATGTGGATTTAATGGTTGTTCTATCATTGTTATCTACCTAGTTATATGTTGGTTATAAGCATGGTTATATGACATATCTACATATGGTTCTTATCACATTTTAATTAGTGAATGTTTGGTTAATGAATGCATGACCTAAATGGTGTTACGACAACTATTGTAAGAAGGAATTATTTCTTCTTGGTAAGCCTCAAAGAAGTTTCAGATCCCTATGTTAAGATATGCATTCATGACCTGTAGGTTGCATGTTTATCATGTGTTTGACATAATTGTCCTAGTTGGGAGGGGTCATGTCAAGTCCGTGTTAAATTTTTTGGTTTAGAATCTTTGTTTCTATGTTATTCATCATCTCTAAAAATTTCACTAAATTTTTGGTAGAGGCTTGATTCCTAACCCTTAAAAAGTGGCTTAAAATTTGGGGTCTCTATCATAGAACTGACTAGAAAGATCCATAGTCACTAGGAAGTAGGCCTATGGGAGCGACTGGAAGGTTACAGTCACTTGGAGGCCTTGATAAGGGAGAGACTAAGGCTCTAGGTCAGTAAAAAAGAGAGTTATCTTAAGGGTTGGACACCTAGAGGGTTTAGGTAGCTTTGAGAGGTCCTGTAGCACCTAAGGGAAGTCAATAAAGTCTTAAGTTATTGACTCCATTTCCTTAAGGTCATATAGGAGGTTGAGTCTTACCATAGTGACCCTCAGCTCATGCTTACCCTAAGAAAACTAGTGAAAGTGGGTAAATGTGGGAATAGGCGGTTATAATATATTTGGCCTTAAAATATAAGAATATCAAAATTAACTTATGCCATAAAGGGGGTGACGCCTCCGAAGTGGTTGTTGGATGAAGATGTGTCACCTATTAGTATCCGTTGAAGTATCTGGGAAAAATTATCCATAATTTCAATCCTTTGTTGCTCGAGGGATTCTTCGAGCAACAATTTGATAGGATCTTTTGGTACCTCATATTTCTTTTCTTCCACCATGGGAGGTTGTTGGGGTTAGCGAGGACGGTCTTGCAAGGGCTCAAGTAGTTTGAGTCCCAACTCCTTATACCCCGACCTCGTTAGGGACATGCATAGAAAACAAAGAAAGAGCATATTGCTTTGACATCACTTATTTAGATTTATGAAGGGGACAAAATGAAATGCAAATATATAAAAAATATAGAGAGAGAGATATAATGAAATTGAAATTCAATTAATAAATAGCAAATGTTGAAAGGTGTTTACATGCAGAATGTAAATAAACTAGCTCGAATAATGGTAGCTTATCTTTTAGAAGAGATGTGACAGCTACGTGTCTTCCTAAGCTATGTTACAATGAGGCTCATAGGCCTTTTTATCATGAAGAAACAATGAAAAACCCTAAACATCCAAAGCCATAACTCTAGGTGATGAAATGCCAAAGGATTACGAGCCCCGATGGGGTAAGTTGGAATGTCAACTTCTCGGAGTTGTAACTTTGGAATACGATCTTTGCTTGGTGTGCATGATAGCATGTTATAGATGTCTTTCCAGGGAGAATAACCTTGTACTACAAATGGGGGTCAAAGACTCCATTTTCCCATTTCCCCAAAAAATGTCATTTAAGGCCTCAAAAGGACTTTGGAAGTTCAAGACTTGAAAACTGCCAAAATAGGAAACTTTGTTGATCAATAGGAAAAATTGTTGTGAGCTAGGTGGAATAGGTGGGTGGCCACCAATATCCACCTGGATCAGACAAAGACCTCTGGCTCTTTTGGCATGATGCTAAATTTTTCTTATATATGATGGATAATACTTTGTACGGGTGCTCAAATTGACATCTTTTTAGCACCTATCCAATACTTTTTTGCATTTCTTTTACCCGTTTCCATCTCATCATAATATCTTTTTCATCCATAATGATGCAATTTTGGTCAAGGTATAACCATCCTCTTAATATGCCATTTCAATACTTATTCTTACACATTTTAAAGAGATTACTATCTTTATGTGCTAACAGTGGTATATAGGAACAAGGTTGCACAAGTACCTTCTAAGTGTATGATCCAAGTGGATATTGGTGGCCACCCACCAATTCCACTTGGACCCCTACCATTGTTTCTTTCAGTTTTTCATTTTCCTTAATTGTAGCACAGTTTATTACTTTTAGCAGTTTTTCGGGTCCTAAACTTTCGAAGTCGTTTTGAGGCCCTAAATGACATTTTTTTTGGCAATCTACCGCTAGCGATTTTTTAATAAAATTGTCTTTTTGTCGTAGTCTTCGGAGATATCTTACCAACGGGGTATCGTGCACATCAAACGAAGATAATATGACCAAGTCATGACCCCAGGAAGTTGGTTGTCCAGCTAACCCCAATGGAGCCCATAAACTCTTGGTGATACATCTCCTCGGGATAGGGTTTTGGTTGTTTAGGGTTTTTTCTTATTGTTCAATAATAAAAAGGCCCTTGAGCCTCATTGTAAGGTAGTTCAGAGGCATGTAGCCGCCACATCTCTTCTCAAGGATAAACTACCATCGCCCGAACTAGTTTATTTCCATTTCTGTTACTAGTCATATTTCAGTATTTTACATAAATGAAATGAAGTATATTTCTGTTGCATCTCTGTATTTATGGTTATATCTGTAATTTTTTGCATTCCTATTTAAATATGGATCAGTGGTATCAGAGCAGTCTACTCTTTCTCTGTTTTTCTTTTCATCTCACCAACGAGGTCGGGATATGAGGAATTAGGGCTTGAACTAGTCGAACCTTTGCAAGACCAACCTCACAAATCCCGACGACCTCCCATGGCAGATGAAAAGAAATACGAGGGGGTAGGAGATCCTATCAAAATCTTGCTCAAAGAGGCCCTCAAGTGACAAAGGAACAACATGATGGACAACTTTTCCCAGATCCTTCAGCGGCTACCCAGGGGCGACACATATACTCCTAACAGCTACTCTAGAAGCGCCACACCCTTTAAGGTACAATTTAACTTTGACATTCCCACATTTGAGGGTCAAATAGATGTAGACACTGTAGATAAATGGCTAAATCTACTAGAAGGGTATTTTTCTGTTCATGATTTTTCCAGACGGGAAAAGATTACTTTCGCTCTTCTCAAAGCCGCCCCCCACGTCAAGGACTGATGGGAAACCTACTGCAAGCAAAAGGATGAAAGTACAACCTTAGTGTTTTCAGCCACACCCAATTGGAATTCATTCCGGGATGCCATCAAGGAGTAGTACTGCCATGTCGGAAGCAATGAGGATAAATACATAAAGTGGACCACGCTGCGGCAGGGATGGGACCAATACTTGTCGAAGTTTACCAATATTTTCATACCCTTCACACAAAGTTGGGTATCAAGGATACCGAGCAGCATTTACTACTCAAATACCATGGTTGCCTACACAGGTACATCTAGGACGAGATGGAGCTTTGGGACATCTCCTCGCTCGATACGCTATCAAGATCGAGCAGAAGTTTAAACAGAAGAAGCGAGACTTTGGATCTTTGAATCCAAAGCAAGGGAAAGGTGCCCCCAAACCACAGAACAAAGGACAAAACCAAGGCGGGGTGGCCCAGGAAAACCTGCCAAAGCCACAAGAAAAGAACAACACCGCAAAGCCGAAGAAGGACACGGAAAATTGGTGTGAGTTCCATAAGAGCTCCACTCACAATACAAGTGAGTGTTGGGCCAAGCAGTCACTGGTGGATGGGCTAAAGGCTTCGAAATCAAATGCATGTTCTGACTCTGAGTCAGAACCTGATAAGGGGAATGAGAAAGGGAAGCATATTATCGATGTAAATCCCAATGCCATTGTTGCCACCATGAAGATCCAAAAGGACGAACCTGAAGATCCAGAGGAGGAGGAGTGCCTCTTCCACTCCCAGATGTGGGTAAAGGGTTCCCTGCTACAGTTCATTGTTGACAATAATCGCCAAAATAACCTTATTTCCACAGAGGTCGTGAAGCGGCTAGGCTTACTGACCATATCACATGCCCAACCGTACACCATCGGGTGGCTTCACCAAGGACGAGATCTTCACATGAGCTAGTAGTGTCGCCTTCCATACAACATCAAGCCCTTCACGGATGAGGTCAAATAGAGGTATTAGGCAAACCATACTTGTGGAAGTGACATGTTGTGTATGAGTCAAGGCCTCGTGTTGTTATTGTTACTTTGGGAAATAAGTTGTACAAGATACTGAAGGTAGCACCACATATCGCCATCTCTTTGGTTACTACAAAACAATGTAGTAAGCTCATTTCCAAACTGGGAAATTTGTTTTCCTGATGATACGCCCTTAGGGAAAGAAGAAAACGATGGCCACGACCTTCAAACAGGGCACCTCCGCACGATAACTACAAATGGACAAGGTCGTGGAGGAGTACGAGGACATCTTCACCTCCCCACAGGGGTTCCTCTACACTGCTAGGTCAAGCACTCCATCGATCTGACCCGAGGTGCGTCGTTGCCCAATGGACCAATCTATTGGCGCTTCATTCTGGAGAATGACGAAATCAAGAGGTAGATTTAGGGGCTGCTACAGAAAGCTCACATCCGACTGAGTTCATCGCCCTGTGGGAGCCGGATCGTGTTGGTATAGAAGAAGGATGGGACTTGGAGACTCTGTATTGATTATCGGGCGCTGGATAAGATCATTGTCTGGAATAGGTACCTGATCCCATGAATTGATGACCTTCTGGACCAACTGAAGGGGGGAAAATATTTCAGCAAGATCGACTTGAAGTCAGGATATCACCAGGTACCAATCAAACCCTCTGATGTGTGGAAGACTGCCTTCAAAGCCAAGGAGGATCTTTTCGAATGGTTGGTATGCCTTTCGAGTTGACGAATGCTCCTACAACCTTCATGAGGCTGATGGATGACATCTTGCGGCCATACACCAACTCATTTGTAGTGGTATACTTGGATAACTCATGATCTTCATCTATAGTTGGGAAGAGCACCTCCACCTCATCCGACAGGTTCTCCAAACATTGCGGCAACACAAGCTATGTGTCAATTTGGAGAAATGCACTTTTGGCATGACCCAAGTTTAGTATCTGGGATACATTATTGATGAATGAGGGGTGCATGTGGATCCAGCCAAGATCCAAGTCATTTTGGATTGGCCATCTACAACCACTCTGACAGAGCTCCACAACTTTCTGGGTCTTGCCAATTTCTACCGCGGGTTCGTGTTGGGATTTTCTAATATCACTTGGCCCTTGAGTCAAGTCACCAAGGGAGGAGCGAAAGAAAAATTCTTTTGGTCTGAATCTTAATAGAAGGCAGTCACAGATTTGAAACATCTCCTCTACTCAACACCAGTGCTCGCATTACTAGACTTGCAACAATCATTTGAGATCGAGACAGATGCCTCTGACTATGATATTGGGGTAGTCCTTACTCAACACGGGCATCCAATGGCATATCACGGTGAGACACTTTCAAACACAGTCCAGATGTATCCCACTTATGAAAAAGTTATGTATTCCATTGTGCAGGCCTGCCGACAATGGAAGCATTACATTTTGCGGAAAGAAACAGTCATCCACATAGACCACTGGCCCCTGTAGTTCATACAAACACGAGGGAAGTTGTTGAATGATCACCATCAGAAGTGGTCCACATACCTGCAATAGTTCCATTTGAATATCAAGTATAAGAAGGGCAACACCAATAATGTTGCAGATTACCTTAGTCGACCACTTATCATGGCATTAATCACCATGCTCAACTCTTGTGGACACGAGACTTCTGATTGGCCACTTCTCTACAAAAGTGACCCAGAATTCAGCCACACATACCAGACACTCTTGGAGGGCCAGCATGTTCCATATTTTCACCTCCAAGATGCCTTGTTATGCCACTTGGGTCACCTTTGTGTTCCTTCAAGCAAGCGTGCCAAGATGATTTGGTAAGCACACCATAGCCAGGCTGTTGGGCATTTCGGGGTCGAGAAAACGGTGGCAGTAATGCAGAAGTATTTCTATTGGCCGAATCTTCGACAGGATTTCGGGAAGTACATCAGATCCTGCACTGCCTACACCATTGCCAAACTGACCATCAAGAAGCAAGGCCTCTATGCTCTGCTGCCTACCCCTAGTCGACCTTAGGAATCCATCTCCATGGATTATATGTTGGGCCTTCCTTCTAATAAACATGGAAATGACTATGTTTTTGTGGTCGTTGATAGTTTCTCAAAGATGGCCATTATAGTGGTTTGCAAGAAGAATATCACAACAAAAGCCACTACTAAACTCTTCTTTGAACGAGTGTGGGTACACTTTTGGATCCCACAGTCTATCATCTCAGATCGGGACAGCAGGTTCCTCAGTACATTTTTATCCAGTCTCTGGTCGATGTTGGACACCAAACTCACTAAGTCCACAACCTTCCATCCCCAAACTGATGGTCAGACAGAGGTTGTCAACAAGATGATCTTACACATTCTATGCATGTACAACTCAAAGCATCCATGCACATGGGATGAGAGCCTCCCCTATGTTCAACACAGCTATAACTGGGCTCTCCACAGCTCGACTGGCCACAACCCTTTTTAGGTGGGCTTGGGATTCCAACCATTATGTCCCATTGATGTGGCCATGCCATTTGCAGCTACTCAGGCAGATTCGGCTCAAGTCCAGTCCAAAAAAAATAAGGCAAACAACTTTATTGAGCACATCCAACATATCCGCCACTAGGTCCACGACATTCTGGAGAAATCAAATGCCAAGTACAAGCAGCGACAAGATCAACATCGGGTGCCACACAAGTTTCAGATGGGCGACAAAGTTTGGTTGCATTTGCAAAATAAGTGCCTTACCAAAGCCTATAGAAAACTCAGACCACTCCGATATGGTCCTTACACCATTACCAAGGTTGTGGGAGATAATGCATTTGAGCTCAGCGTTCCCCCATTCCTTGGCCTGCACCCAGTTTTCAATGTGGACCGCCTTCGTCCATAATTTTCACCATTACTAGACACATACGACATTATAGAACAACTCACACCAATAGAGTTAAATCCAGATTGCATGGAACAAGCTACAACTGATCAGATCATGGACACACAGATCAAGCACACTCGCCAGAAGAAGATCCAACTGCATCAAGTTGTCAAAGCAGGCCAACTCCTTCACCAAGGCAAGTGGCTCACTAGGGACCAAGTTCAGCAGAAGTTTCCTCATCTCATTGAGGAACTCATGCAATGGGGACCATTGCTCACTAGGGGGGAGGAATGATCTAAGTGGATATTGGTGGCCACCCACCAATTCCACTTGGACCCCTACCATTGTTTCTTTCAGTTTTGCAGTTTCCTTAATTATAGCACAATTTACTATTTTTAGCAGCTTTTCGAGTCCTAAACTTCCGAAGCCGTTTTGAGGCCCTAAACGACGTTTTTTTTTTACAATCTACTGCCAGCAAATTTTTGATAAAAATATACTTTATGGCGTAGTCCTTGGAGAGATATTTCCAATGGGGTATCATGTGCGTCAAACGTAGATAATATGACCAAGTCATGACCTTGAGAAGTTGGTTGTCCAACTAACCCCAATGGGACCCATAAACTCTTGGTGTTACATCTCCTCAGGTTAGGGTTTTGGTTGTTTAGGGTTTGCTCTAATTGTTCAATAATAAAAAGGCCCTTGAGCCTCATTGTAAGGCAGTTCAGAGGCATGTAGCCACCATATCTCTTCTCAAGGATAAGCTACCATCGCCCCAGCTAGTTTATTTCCATTCTATTACTAGGCATATTTCAGTATTTGACATTAATGAAATGAAGTATTATATCTGTTACATCTCTATATTTATGTTTATATATGTAATTTGTTGTGTTCCTGTTTAAATCTAGATAAGTGTCGGTGTTGCAACTTTCTCAAAAGTCATTACAACTCTCTACAAGGACAAGGTGTAGCAACTCATGATTGCTACTCTGAGTTTCTACCACTCATGCTGCAACTCTAGGTTGTTTCCATTGTTGTTGCAACTCCCTATTGTTATGATTCTCACCTCTTCATTTTTGCAACTCTTACCTCTTTAATGTTGTGACTCTAACCACGTGGATGTTGTTGCAACTCACTCAAAACTAGTGTTGCAACTCTGAGAAAGGGTGTTGTAAATATGTGCCAGTTGTGACATTGAAAAATTGTCATTTATGGACCAACCAAGCAGTAAAATGGCCAATCTCTTTATATAGAAAAATGACAAGGATGAATAGGCACCTAGAAATGAATGAATAACTTAGTTGCACTTGTCATACAATTGATTAAGTCAAAATTGCCAATTTTCGCTATTGTCTGGAAAGTTGATGTAACAAGATGGAACAATCTGATTCTCATGGTCGTACATCAACTTCTTTGATTAATTTAGATATAGAACATTATCATTATGTACAAAATCCCATGTTCTCTTTGAGCTAAATAGTTAATGAGAGTGAATTAGAGTTAATCAGAATCAGAATTAGAAATAAGTCTTTCATTGTATTTCCAATTTCTTGCAATACAAAGTTCCTTTTCATTTTGGTTCAATCAATGGTGTGTTGGGTATCTAGCACCTTACTGCTTCCATAAACCAGTGCCTCATCCAAGGAGGTAGGACTCCCTCCTTAGTGAGGTGTTGTTTGTACTTTATAGAGTAGCCTTAGTATCTTTTATATATTTCTTTTACTCCCAACCATTATTGTAATAAATACTTAGTTATAACTCTAATATTTCATTTGTTGCAACAAAGCTAAATTGTTGTAATATTGATATTTCATATTGTTGCAACTTTGAAGCTTAATTATTGTAACTCTAATATTCATATTACTGCAACTCTAAATTTCAATTACTGTAACTATGGTATTTCCTATTGTTGCAACTCTATATGGTAGGTTTATTGTTGAAATTCATTCATTAACATTATCATTAATTATAGACTAATCATTGTCATGAACTTACCCAACAATTTGTGACTCGGGTCATTGTTGCAACTCTGAACTAACACTAGAGTAGTATGTTTTCTAGAATTACGGTTACTCTATTTTTTATTAGGTTCAATTTGATTATTTTGTATAAAATGTCAGATATATAGTTCTATTCCCTTTATGAGAAAAGGGTGGTTTAATAGTTTGTGACTTATCACATTATATTGCACATGCAACTAGATTTCTTTCATAGCAACTAAGATCATTTTAACACTTGAGTAAGTCACCTTAAATGCTTGTGTCGTTTATTTCCTGCAAGTGTGATGTTTACTTTCCTAGTTTGTGTGATGTTTACTTTCCTAGTTTGACATTTACTTTCTTACAAGTGCACTCTTTAATTCTGACAAAGTGTGTATTGGATTGCAAGTAGATTTCTCTTGTTGACTTGTGAAATCATTCCAATATCTTGTCATGTGACACTCCCTTAGATTACTACAATTACAAATTTTACTTGCACAGACGGTGCACGACAGTTTGCAAGTTCCACACAAACCTCAAATTGACAATATAATATATAGTCTTTTGGTTGTATTTTTGAACAATTAGAAAAGTAATTAAAAATCCTCTCTTAACGGAAACCAAAATGACATAATAAGGTCCACTTGTTTTATGAGTGCTTTATAAATGATAGAGAAATTACTTAACATGAGATAAGCTTTGATTAAGAAATGATTTGGCACAAGATAAGGATTCAAAAGATTATTAAACTCTAATTATCCTTTATATACTACTTATAGAGCACAAATCCATGGAAAGTGATAAAAAAGCAATAAACATGAATCTCGTAAATCCATGGAGAGTAATAAAAAGTGTGAATCTCTCATCTTACCATCGATATATATGATTAACAATTTAATTCAATAATTTTTAGTGTTAACAAGAATGTCTTTCAGATTAATCACATAATTATTATTTGGTCGACGTTTCGAACCAACTATGGATCACAAAAGCCTAAGATCTAATTTTTAGTGTTACATATACATATCTATAAAAATTGGTGTGATGATTTCTCCTACTTTTGTTGTATTATAAATTGGAAGGGATTTTAAAAAATTATCAATCTCTTATGTATTTAAGTATAGATGTAAGGTTAATGTGGATGGAGATTTCAAATTGTGTATATAATATTTATATAATTGTCTTTTTATCTTTATTTTTTTAGTATTATATAAATAAGATGTGAAAAAACTCTCCCCACATAAAATGCTTTTACATTTCTAGTTTGTGAGAATGGGTGGAGTGTCCACCCAAAATGTTGGATAGAAAAATCCTTCACACAGTTCAATTCCAAAAAATCTTATCAACATGAGTGACCGTGGAAATCTCCAAGCACCTACAATTTTTTTCTTAATACAAAACTTAAATTAAATATAAAAAGATGATTTTACCTACAATTATTGCATTATATACCATGAAAAAACACAAAATCTGTTTATTGTGCACTAATAGATGTACATCAAGCATCTTTCATGTGGATAAGCACATGAACTAAAAAAGGGTGCTAAAAATACATCAATCGATGAACACATTTTATGTGATTGTGTTATCGAATGACCCACACAAAGGGCATAAGAAAAAGCCTAGTAAACATGAATAAAAATGTTGTAAATATTAATAATGACAATAATAATGATGACCATGGTCATGGTTAAGCATGGTCAACAGTTAACTATTATGATAGTTGAGTTCAAAATGGTTGTCCATGGACATGAGCATGGCTATGTTCAACCTTGACCATTCTCCACCTTGGTGATTCAACCTGGACCATCATCAACTACTTTTAATAGCAATAATGTTGACTATAATGCTTTTGTTGAATATGTTAATTATGATATTTGTTGAAGGTGTTGACTATGTTTACTACTAAAATAGTTACAATCATTAATATTTGAGGACCAACCTTGGTTGTGAAGGTGGAAGAGATGACTTATGTTGAAGGTGTTAACCTATGCATTTTTCAAACAAACTTGAGGAATTTGTAATAATAAAATAATGGAACATAAATCCATAGAAAAGTTACGTAAAAATGACTTCTTGCCGATATTTTGCTTATAAAAATAGATATCCTAACCATGTCTAAGGCTACCAACTCGGGGTAGCTTCTAGTATACATTTATTCTAAAATGTCTAATAATATATACCCAATATAAGTGACCTAATATTATATGAACCTTAAAATACATATCTATTTAAGGATCAAAGAGAGAGTCATCGAGTTGTTGATGTAGTGCCTCTTGTTGCTACATCCTTATCTTCATTTGTTTCCAACAATGTTGCTTTCCCATTCACTTGAGTTGAATGGCTCTATGCCTTAATTGCCATGTTTGGATAAGCAAGGGGCTTAATTATCGAAATAGCTATAGTCCTTGCATCATGGGAGGACAATGTCATATATCTCTCCCTATTCCATATTAATGTGGAGATTCTAGGACCTTTCATCACATAATTAAAGGATGATGTGTATGTAAGTTTTACCATTGATAATTATAGTTTGAAATTTTCCGCTAGTGGCTAGACTTTCTTGGTGGTCCACCATTAAATTATTCTCGTGTAGAGCGTGATAATAATGTGCCTTTGCAAATTATTCTTTAGTGTGCTTTATTTTTTCAAGAATTGATGCCAAGTATAAATTAAGTGGCAACAAATCATAAATTAGATATTTTATAATTAGTTTGTCAAAGTCCCCTACCATTGTGAGGTTTGATTTATTGAGAGCTTTGGTGAGATTTAACCCTTGCAAGAGCACATAAGCCTTAGCCATATTGTTGGAAAAGAAACTAAGGCTCCAACATAAGTATAAACTATTTTCCCTCCAAAGTTGTAGATAACCTCTCCCACACCTATCACCCCAATATTTTTTGTTGAGGCTCCATTAAAGAAAAATATTTATGAATTTTGTCTATTTCTCCGTCTCCTGAAATTTGAATTATTTGATCGAAGCTACCAACATGGGTTTTTTGATGATTTTCTAACATGGGTACCAATGGGAGAGAGGCTTATGTTGAATCGCTTAAACCATAAAGCTTCATCTTTCTCAAATACATGTGGAATTAATAAGTGAACTCCCTTGGAAATGAGATGTTATGTCAATAACATAGTAGCCTTATTGCCACTTATTATGGGATAAGTGTTTCTTGGTGGAAGAACACTCTATTTCTTACTAGAAAAACTTTCCAACATATATACTTGAGCATGGTTATCCATGTCCATTCAAGATGGATTTATTTTCGAATGAGCCCTTGTAAAGGCTACCCCATTTGTCAAATAGTTTCCTCCAAGATTCTAGTTTTTTGAATCTTTGGTCCATCCTAGTTGACTTACATCAAATATATGTTCAATATGGTGAGGATATTGACAATAATGATTATTTTGACTATTTAAGGAGTTGACTATGTTCATTGTTGAAGTAGTTGTTTTCAATTGCAAATGTGGATAGAGTTCATTATCTTGATTGTTGATTATGTTGACTATATTGATTGTTGAAGGAGTTGGTTGCATTGACTATTATATATGGCGAGTATGATGATTATGTTGACTCTCTTAACTATATTGAATATGTTGGTCATATTGGTGGTTCATTATGTTGATTAGCTTGACTGTGTTAGCTATTGTTTATGTTGACTACATTGAGTCTTGACGATGTTGATTATGTTGAATGTTGCATGATTTTACATAAATAAACTATAGTCAATATTTAATTGATGAAACAGTTTATTAGTCCCTGCCATAGCATGAAATATAGAGGTTTTTCAATCAAAGTGCTTTAACTCTTACTGTTGACAAAAAAGTTTGTCTAATGTTTTCAAATGTTTTGTAATATTATTTTATTAAAGTTAATTGTGTGAAATTTAAAAATATTTGAAAGACAGTAAATTATTTTCTAATTGGCTAAAAACTTTGATTGGACTAATTGATTGTGGTTAGATGTGATATTTTAAAAAAATAAAAATAAAATGAATTATTGTTAAATTATTTTATGATTATTTACAAAGTTTGATTTGGACTAATTATATGTGGTTGGATACATTTTTAAAACAAATAAAAAATAAAATGAAATAATACATTTTTAAAACAAATTAAAAATAAAATGAAATAAAACTTTAATATATTACACAATGCTTAAATATTGACTATGCACGCATCACAACACTAGCAAAAATTAGAATTTCAAATATAGTTTTTGTTTGAAAGGAGGTGTGGAGAGCTTTTTGTCATTTTTATGTATTCTTTGGGCTTTGCAAGAGTTTTGTGCTTTGTAGATCTATTATGTCATATTTACATGTGGTTGTTTCATGTTTAGTAAGTGTGTGAGATCTGGAGAATTTAAAGTTTTGTAATGCATTTTCTTTGTTACATCGTCAAAGACGATTTACTATTACCTATAGCTTTTTAGCTTTTTTTGGCATGCATTTATCAAATTTTATTTCAGTTATGTTTTCTGGGATTTTCAATTGTGTGTCTATAGCATAAATTTCATTATTTTTGAGCTCTTAGGTTTCCGGACTAGTTTTTTTTTTGTTAAAAATACTTTTCTTAGCTTTTTGTAGGATTTTTGTTTCTAGGAATTGACTGACATTGTATGTGTTTAAGTCATGATAGAGAGGGGATTTTCATTTTGTAGAGGAATTTTGTTTTGAAAATTATATGTGTTGCAATGGTTTTTAGATATGTTCAAGAGGTGCAGCTGCCATGGTTCTCAAGTAAGTTTCATGTTATCATTATTTTATATAGTGGGACAATATTGTGTGTATGGTCTTATTATCAAAAAATGTTGATCTATGAAGGTTTTACTTGTGGTTTTGGTGTAACATATTTAGGCATTTTCAGTATAAAATTGTCATTTCCTTATGAGTTAAATACTGAGGGCATATATAAATTTTATGCTTTTAAATGATTTATTTATTTTTTATATATATATAATATATAATAAATATGAAAATATTTATTTAAAATTAAAATATATTATAAAAAAATAAAATTTAATCATGATCATAAGCGCACTCAAAAGTAAAGGTCAAAGCCTATGGCTCACCCCACATTTAACTAATTAAACTCCCTTTATCTTTCATGCTTCAAGATATGGGTAATTTAATCCAATGTTTAAAAAGTGATTTTCGAGCCCCCTTGGCCATTTCCTGTTAACATAGGGGGGTCAGACAATTTTAGAAACCACCCTCCAAAACTGCCAACCCCCGCTTCTAGTTATTAATTAGAATTTTATATGGCGAGATACTATTATGAAATAAATGTATTTCACGAAAGAAGGCAAAGTGGGTAAAATGGAACTACAAGTTAATGTGTTACAACTACAGGTAAAATAAATCCTCGGTGCATGAAAATGTATAAACGGAGGCTTTGTAATCATATATTGATGAAAATAATGTACAAAAGAACAAAAGATATTTACGTCAATACATGTGATATTGAAGTGAGAGTTACAAAAGTAAAAAAGATTTACAGGCATGGTGAAATCAAGTTACAAGAGTGAAGTCACGTTGAGGTGAAAGTAAAAGAGCAAAGTAAAATACTCTTACAAAACTACATATGCTTTTTTAATCTCTAAATGAATTTCACAGAAAAGGAATTTACAATGTGAAAGTAAATGAGTTTTTACAAGGAAGGAGAAACAAGACATGGATTTACAAAACCACACATAGTTTTGTAAATACATGAGAAATAAAAACACGACATAATTTCAAATAAGTGGATGAATTTATCCATAAATTTATTATTTGAGGAGATATTTTCTGAATTTATTTAGTAAATTCATGAAAATACCAAATTTATTTCGTGGAATATTTGAAAACATTTACGAAGCATTGTCAAACAGTGACATAAAAGCATTCCAAACAGCAACAGCTTCACAAATGAAGCATTGTCAAACAGTGACATAAAAGCATTCCAAACATATCTTCAGCAACAGCTTCACAAACCCTAGATTTCAAGGCACGGAAATATCAATTGAAAGGCAAATGGTGGAAACAACAGCTTTAGATTTTAAAGGCATGGAGATATCAGCATTCAGAACATCAAAAGATCAACAGATTGAGGATCATTCTGCAGATTTTTAGCAGTCATGCAACCAACTCCAGATTTCAAGTCAAATACTTGCAAAGTTCCAGATTCTTGCAACTAATAAGGAAATATTATTTATTTTTAATATACAGTTCAAAATTTCATTCCAGGATTATTGTAACAGTTTAGGGATATTTAGTCTATATATTGTTTCATTTGTAATAAACAGTGGTGGGATTTTGATGCCAAGACTCTACACTTTGTAATAGCTTCTCTTATTTGATTTCTAATGAAAGCCTTATGGCTCTGGTTTGACAGAATTTTGTGTTTCTTGTATGTTTTTCATGTATTTCCATATCTATTTTCTACACATGTTCACAGTATTATAGAAGACCTAGGTAAGAACAGATTGTGCTTCAATCTCTCTGAAAACCCCTGCAGATTTATAATTGTTTAAAGAGATTAATATAGTAGACTGTTTGTCTGATCTACCTCCTCTTTGAAATTGGTTATTGTTTGTCCTTCTATTTTCTCCTAAATATGTTTTGTCGGGTTGTAGAAATCTTCTACACACATCCAAATCTTCCTAGTTGTTAAGTAATCAATTTGGTTGCTCAATTATTAGGAATCTCCTTACATTCTTCTGTAAAATTCTTATACAAATCAAGTCGTTCTGTCAGGATGGAAGCTGACACGTTCAGAAGGGACCTTGTGAGAGAGGCATTTAATATGAATAGGGATTGTCATTAATCACCAACCACACCCAATTAAAACCATAAATATGGCCATTGTGCTTCGTAGGCTGTTGTTCAGTGACAAGTGAACAGCGTTAAACAAAGCCTCTTAAACATTTCGGGAGTCCCCTCTGGTTCAAGGGCCAGCTTGAGCCTAAAGACTGGTTGAGTTGGTTTCCTGGCACAATTTTTTCCGCCAAGGACTGCCTATGGGAAACAAGTACAACAGGTTTTTCTCATGATTTCCATTGTTGTTTCTAAAAGAATTGTGTTGTGTTCTTTTAGCCTTATTTTCATGCAATTTGCTAGATGTTTTCATGTGTTTTTCAGGAAATGCCTTTGTGATTCTTGCATTCCCAAATTTGTCTGATGTACCTTTTTTAGTTCTATGAGTTGATTTTGTTATTTGTGGAAATTCATATATGTTGTGTGCTCCTAGATAGCCTATTTATATGTTATTTTTTCTCTTTATTGTATGTTTTCAATATTTGCAGTACAAAAATTTGTCGCTTCAGTGGTGCAAAGATTAATATGCCAGGGGTATTAGATTTATTGGATCTAATTCTCAGGTTCGTAGATATTTTGAATCTTTGTATATGGTTTTGTTAAGGCTCAAGAGTGTATCAGTCAAAAAATGTTGGATTTCTATATTAAGTGATAGAAGCTGTTGTTTTTTTGTTTGTCAATTCCACATGTAAGTGGTAATTTCATAATCATCTGAAGATGTCTAAGCTTGCATGGACCACAATGTATCAAAAAACAACACAAGAAGATTCAAATTTTTCAAATGACATTATGTATCATGAATTTGATTAGTGAGACTTGTTGTGTTAAGGATTGGTTCAATTTGGCAAATGAAAAGTGCATTCTGATATGGCATTGATATGGTATATTATGCTTATATATGGCTATCAGTTTAGAAGATAGGACATGATCATATAAATACATTCATTGTTAATTGTTGCATTATCTTTGTCTGTGTTTCACCTATAGAGACACAATCATCGATTCAATATATTGTATGTAAACCATGGAAAAAATATATACATGGGCATAGATGTTTCATTATCTGCTAATAGTTGCATTGTGTTTGTCATTGTTTCACCTCAATGTAGTGGCAGTCATTGATTGAACATATACAAACTTTGTTGTACTTATCATTTAATATAGAATTGGTCAGTCGGTATAAAATTCGAATTCCTTATTCTAATTCTTCGTATTCACGTGAGTGTAGATGGAGTTTGAAGATGGAAATTATCATTATTCTATTATTTTGGAAGTGTTTCAAACTATTCTTTGTTCTTTTTGGATACATCATTACTTGATCGTGTAGCTTTTTGTAAAGTTTCAGAGGTTAGAATCTGGAATTTTGAATTCTAGATTATTGTCTACTTGTTTTTCTTTTCGTCATATTCTTGGTTATATTATGGATATTAGTATTCATTGTTTTTGGTTTCTTGTTTCAAATTGCCAAGTTTGTTGCATATTAGTGGCAGGAATTGTGGATGGGCTAAGGTTTTATTTGTATAATGAATTTAACAAGTTTGCAAATTTGATGATTATCTATACATCATTTCTACCAAGTTTATGAGTTGCTTGTGTGATGAATCTGTGTTTGATTAAATTGCATAGTTGTTGCATAAAGATGATGGTAGTTTATAGTGATTATAAAATGACAATTGTCTCTTGTTTTGCTAGTATAAATGAAGATGTAATCAGAATAAGAGAACAACCAAAAGAGGTTGTAGATGTAACATTGTTAATTCAAAGGAATTAGTAGTATTTTTTTATTTCTTTTATCTAAGGTAATTCTTCATGCTTTGTGTGCATTTATAAACATGGATGTGCTTCTCCTGTTATATGGGAGACTCCTAGAAACTTGATTAAGTGTTTGCTTCATATTGCTTGTAATTTTCCACAAGGGTCTCTTTATGTTGAGATTCTGATTTTTTTTAAATGATATTCATACTAATATAGTTTCAAACACTACATGATGTGCATGAAGAGGTTGTGGATGTAACATTTTTAATTCACAAGAATTAGTAATAGATGTTGATTTTTTTTTTATTCGAGGCACATTTTCAAGTTTGTGTGTATTTATAAATATGGATATGCTTCTCCTACTATATGGGAGCCTTTTAGAAACTTGATCAAGTGTTTGCTTCATTCGTTGGTAATTTTTAATGAGAGACTCTTTACATTGAGGTTTTGTTTTTCTAAATGATATTCATAATATCTAGTTTCAAACACTGCATGATATGCAAAATTGAAGTTTGGAATTGTTCTTAAGTATTTTTATACTTAGCCAAATTTCATGTGTGTGGAAGAAAGTTTTTGTTGCTTGGTCCACATAAACATTGTCTCTATAGTGGTTTTCGTGTGCATACCTACTCTTCAGCACATGATCACACACCTTTTGTTTTCTGCAACTACATCTTCTGCATTTCTCACTTCTCACACATTCTCACTTGTCATTATTACAATATTTATCATGTGTCATTAAATTTGTATGGCATTCAAAGGTATTGATATAAAGGATGTTAAAATGGAATGAATCTTGCAATTAAATGGACGAAATGGTTTTAAAACTTGAGGTTTATTTCCTTTATCTCTCATAAACAGTCGCATTAATGTATTAAGTTTCTATTTATTAACCTGTCCCATCCAATGAATGTCACACGCGTGAGTGACAGGTTATAATTATACAAGGTTAGAATTATTTGTGATTTCTTAAGAGTAAAACAACGAGTCATAGTTGATGAGAAGTTAAAGATAGCAAATTCTTACAAATATGGGAAAAATTGATGTGTGTTGTGCATATAGACTAAGGAAATTGCTCTGTCAAGTGCTTTTATAGTTACCAAATGTAAATTTCATTTGTGTACAAGAAATTTTGTTTTCCTTGGTCTGCACATGCATTTCCTCCACAGATGGATTCTCTTATGGATACCGGCTCCTAGCAAATGCCTTGTGCATGACCCTAGGAGATTGCTCCGGTGAGTGTTTTTTGCCAAATTCCATTTGTGCACAAGAATGTTTGCGTTCCTTAGTGCGTACATGCATTGTAACACTTAATATTGATCCATTTTTATCTTCTTTAATATTATTACTGACTATATTACTAAATGTGACTAATACACAACAATTTGCCAATTGACAAGTCGCATTATTCTATGGAAACTCCTAGTGTGAACATGGAGTTTGAGACCATGTGACCAAGTCATGAGGCTTAGATTTCTATGTCATTTAACAAAAATATCGATGTCACGCCACCCTACTACATGTAATCACTTGCGCTTTTAGAGTAAGATAGCAAGTCATGGTTGACAGGAAGCCAAAGATGGAGAAGTCTCATAATAATGGAAAATTTGATGTCCTTTGTCAAAGTTTTGGCATGTTCCTTGGACTTGAGCCGTAGGTATTTTGCTTCAAAAAATCTTACCGAGTCTAATGTAATTACTTAAGAATGAATGAATCTCTAGTATAGAAGATTATAGTATCACTCTAGCTAAAGTTTGTATGCAATTAGTTTGTACATAATAAAGAGGTGTGGAACTAAAATCTATTGGAAACAAAGATGTGCAAAACTAAAGTATGTGCATAAGTGCAGACATAAAAGGGTAAGTTTTATTGCTCAACAGCGAATGAGCCCAAAAATAAATACTGAATCTATAATTGTATTGAAAAACATGGTTCATATATCTAGCGACATTGTCATGTCCACATACCTTTTTGCTTCGTACATAAATTTGGTCGACACTTGTCAATTTTGATGTTTTCCCACTGCGTGCTATTGATTTCCTTTATGCCACTTGACATGATCACAGCATTTCAAGGCACAATATTTGTCTTGACTTATTAACTTCTCATGTCATTCAATGGTATTGATATAAAGGGTGTCAAAATTGAATGAAACTTTGAATTCAGCAGACAATATGGTTTTAAAATTTTGAGGTTTATTGCGATGATCTCCTATATATAATGGTGTTAATGTATTAAGTTAAAATTTATTAGGCTATCACATGCAGAAGTAACATGCGAGAGATTAATAGTTGGTAACCATATGGGGAAATGAGAAATTTACAGCTACGTGACATTAGTAACATTAGTAATCCTTCTCGTGTTGTTTCCGATACAGTGGTTCTCACGTGTTCCATCACTAGATAATTTTGATTACTTGTATGTCACTTGTGATGATCGTAAGATTTCAAAGGACTAATTTCATTCAATGTTATTGATATCAAGTGTTTTAAAATCGAATGAATATGAGAATTAAGTGGAAGAGATGGTTTTAAAAGCTTGAGGTTTATTGTGATCATCTTCTATAAATGATGGTCTTAGTCTATTAAGTTTGTATTTATTAGGTTGTGGCATCTAACAAAAGTCATATGGGAGACTCTCAATTATTATACTTTGGAAAATTTCATTTGTGTGGAAGAAACTTTGTGTCCTTTGGTTTGCGCACACATTTCCTCTACACATTTATTCTCTTGCACAAATTGTCTCTTCCCCAACTCTATTATTTTATTTAGATTTCCATGTTCACATACCTCTTGTCGCATACAATTGTTTGTTTGATAGTTTTCAATTCTAACATGTTGCCTCAGTGTACTATAGATTTCATGTATGTCACTTGTCATGCTCATAATATTTAATGAATCTCTAAATTAAGTGGAAAAGATAGTTTTAAAATATCAAGGTTTATTGCGATCATATCATATTAAGTTTGTATCTCTTAGGTTGTCCTATCTAACAGAAGTCACATGGGAGAGACCGATGGTAACTATATAAGGAGACGAGAAGTTTACGGGTAAGTGTCATTGGAAACATCGATAATCATATTTGTGTTGTTTTTGATACATAACATTCAAATAAATTTGAAATGCTATGTACGAAAACACATAGGAAGTGGTGTTCATGGAAAATTTGAAAAAAAAAACATTTACTTTAAATCTTGCAGGTGCCATCATGTGCCATGGAGTTGATTAGATAAACATAATTTTTGCAAATTAAATACACATCATGGGAAAGTGTGGTTGTGTGTTTGGAAAATGGTACAAATTCAGATAGACACAAAACAAGTTAAATTCGTCAAATTAAAATCTCGTTGTCTGTGATTGTTGTGCACTATATATTTTTTTGTTTATTTGTGTATTTAGTGTCTGTGTTTTGGATTTCAAAGATGGAAACTATCATTATTGTTGTGTTTTGGAAATTTTGAGATTTTTATTTTGTCTTTTTGAGATGTTTCATTAGTAACTTGACTTATTTATACTAATTTAAGTTAGTTACTTCTTTTAGAATGTTATTTTTTGTTTTGTAAAATGTCATGTGTGCGACATTACTATTGAGACATATTTATTATACGTAAGTTTGGAAAGACATTTGCTTTGGGATTTGAGAGTTTGGACACAATTGACAACGTCCATATGAATATATAGGATAAGTAAGGATTTCACACTAACTAGAAAAAAACTATTTTCGTTGATAAGCGTTGCAAGATGGATGGAGGAGATTGCTTGGCTATGATATTCAGAAAGAACTTAGTTTTGCTTCTAGTAATTTGTATAGAAGTTAATATGCAAATGTTTATAACAAGTCTTACAGTTAAAACCACTACAATAGTAGTGAATCTTCATTAGTCTCGTGATGTTGTTTCAAATATACAAGTTTTTTGCAACTTATTAGTGACAATACATGTTGATGGCCAGAATTGAGCAGATCAACATTATAGAAAATATGTCTGCAAATTCTAATTAGAGCCTTTTTCATTTGTTGTAGCGATTTGGAATTGTATGTGGGCCCGATTGCTGACAAAACAATTATCAAATTTAAATCTCAAATATGGTGAAACGAACAATGATAATGCCACAGTATTCTCTAGTATGTCTTTTTATCCTTTCCTTTTTCTACTATATGTTCTTCTTGCTAAGTTAATTCATGTTTTCGTACTCACTTTGTTGCAACTAATTGAATTTTTTGGTTGAATTTTTGTTAGGTGCATTTGGGTGAACAATATAGACAAAATTTTACTGAACTACAAAACAATATAACAAGCAGAAAGATAACCATGCGTTTTTTCAAAAGCATGGTTAAGTGGCTCTAAAGAATCACATGTCATATGCACATGTCTATTGAGTTTCTTTGAGGAACTTAATAGTGGATCGATGAAATGTTATTTACAAACTCACAAAATCAAATGTGCGAGCAAGTTTTCAGTTGCATCTTAATTTTTTATAAGCATTTTCTATTCTTTTTTTGCAATTATTTGATCTTTCTCCTACTTATTTTTTAATCCTTACAAAATTGTAGATTATCGGAATACTCAAGCCAACTGATATGTTTTTCCCTCAAACAAGCCATTTTTCAATGATTATGAACAGTTTCTTAGAACAATGCATTGTTCAGTAGATAACATGCTTTATTGCATAAACTATGGTTGCAAAATCTTATTTTCTAATGAACACAATTTGCAATGCACAATCAAGCATGGAGATGGCAAATTAAATTGCACCCTTCCAAGTGATCAATACAAACAAGACGCCTTATAGATTTTTTTTATGTTACATGGATTCTCAAAAACTAGAAATTTTACAACTTGAATGGGCGATGTGATTATCAACATCAAAAAGATTTGACATTTTTTATCACTCTGTTGTAGTATGATTCAATCTATTTTGTATTTTTTGAGTCTGGTCATGAATGTTGTGAGTAATTCTAGATAACATTTTGTATGGCTCTGAATCCTATCGCAATGGGAAATAGTATTAATTGACCATGAGTCTTCCAAGCCTGCTTCGAGGTTGTATATTCTATGCAATGTTTTATCATCAATCAATATGAATTTAAATGTTGACTCTAAATCGTATGACAACAGGCAGATGTATTAGTTGACCATGAGTGTTGGAAGCCCTAGTCTAAGCTTGTATATTATTTAATGTTCTTTCATTGATTAATATGAATATAAACATTCGATGAATTTTTTTCATTTCAAATGTGTATTACATGTACAATATTGATTTTAAATTTGGTTTGAGTTCTTGCTTCTATGGCTTTGTTTGTTGACATGCCTCATTTTGTTAATGTATACATAATGGACTTGAATTTTATTGTTTGTTGTTGAAGTTATTGTATGGATAATATTTGAAGAGTTGTGCAAAGATGAACTAGTTGTATAATTTGTAACATTTGCATTGGATTTTAAAAGTTTTTTAAAGTTTATGCTCAAGTCTAAATGGTTGGGCTTTGTCAACATGATTGTAAATTAAATATTTGGAATTTCATCCCACCCTGTGTAGAGCAGTGAAACTTATCATTTTACTTTGTTGCACGCCTTAGCTCTACACGTGCCTTATTTTAGTAGTTCTTGTCTAGTAGTTTTTAGAGTTAGTAGATTTTTTGCAGCAGTGAGACTTATAGCACACATCTAATATACATTAAATGTTGTTACTAGGTTTGTGCTTGGATTTTGCATAAATACCATTGGAAATATTTCTAAGTGGAATATAACAAATTTAATAAATTCTTACAAATAAATAATTTGTGAATTTAAAGCAAATTTATCACTTGAAGCTTCATATGTTTGTCTTGCATGATGCCACTTATGCACTATCACACACATTCTCGCCTCAAAACAATTCTTGCACACGAGTCAAATTGCTAGAACAAAGGCACGTGTATAGATTAAGTCTTCCTTTTTGTCTTACTCTTTAAAAACATGCCTTTACATAAGTCCCACGACGCAACAACAACTTTTACAACAACTAGCATACAAAACTGTCATCTCCTATCCAAGGAACACGTAATAAAACTCATGGGACGTGACATCAAATTTTGTGTTATGTATCATAAGACTTTCCCATCTCTCATTTCTCGTTAACTACTCTACGACCACTTGTTGTAAATGTGTAAATATTTATATGCAGTGTGAGCGCAGGACATGAACCTATGTTCAATGACAAAAATCCCCTTCTCATGAGTTTTGTCAATCAATGGTTGTTGGCAATTTTAAATGATGCATTATGAGTATGTGTCGAGGAATGACTTTTGCAGTGACATTTTGTAAAGTGTCTCTGTACAAAAATATCACAAAGTTTAAAACTAGTGGAAAAAAAGCATGTACAAAGCTAAAGCTTGTCTTTTGGTTATAACCTTTACGCACATGCCTTTATAGAAGTCTCGTGGGGCGAATATACAAAATTATTGTCTTTATAATTACAATAGATAGTGTGAAAGTAGTTAATAACATTGAGAAAATTGTGCAATGGCAATTAAGAAAAAAGCATTTGTGTATAGTACATGTGCAGAAGTGATGTGCACAATGAAAGTGTGAGCAAGAACGTATGTATAATGTTAACGTGCCAACTCCAAAGTAGTGAGATGCAACAATTAGAAAACTAAATTTATAAACGTTGATTTGATTAATTATAGGTGGCATGTGGCAGAGTTCTGGGGTGCTATGTGATACCATCTTGGAGTTTGAGACCACGTCATTGCAGAATTAATTCTCTGGCACGAATCCATGGAACATCGTTTAAAATTGTTGGGTGTTATGATATAAAAGTAGCTAGTGGACAAGAATTTAGGTCACTTAACAGAGGTTCAAATCCTGTCAGCGAGATTGCAAGGACTTACAGCCTAACAATAATAGCAAGAGACAAGAAACTCTTACCAAAAATTTCACATCGTAGAGCGAGATTTTTAGAAGGTGTTTCTCAAATTGCAAGTGTGCCAAATAGAAGTGCAAATCATGAATTATGTATGTTAGTTTCTAGTGATTTTGACATAGAAGTGTGAGACTTATCTAAAGACATGTACAGTGCTGATGTCTGAAGCCAGAAATGTGCAGAGATAGCGTGTGCGAAGGTGATAAGATAACTTCCATTACTGCAAACGGGATATGACAAAAAGTAAGCTTTAGCTCCCCACAAGTTGAGGAAAAAAGAAGAGTTTACCTTCGTACAGGGTGACACAAAAAGGAAAACTTTGGTTCTATGCATGTGTTATATACGCAAAACCATTGCTTCAACAAATGTTTTTGTTGCACCACTTTTAGGGTTGATAAGATTTTTCAAGTGGCACACCTATCACACAAGTCTTTCTTTTTCAACAGAAAATCATATTGTATTGATGTATAGATCAAGATACATATGTAGGTTTAATGAAAAATTAACCCAAATCATCCTTGATGATAGCCGGATACGAGGATCCGTGATGTGCTAAAAATTATCACATCCAGACAGAATAAACAGCATTGTGATTTCAGATATTTTGGACTGGCGCTAAGTGAGTCTCGGTAATTGGTACGTTGAAGAAATACCATAATAAGCAAATTTACAGGTGCCGCAGAGGCTAGGCAGGTCAGATGCAAAAAGGAAAAAAGTTGCTTGGTGAGAAGAACTGTTCGATAGGTATCCAGAAAAAAGGGAGATTATAAGCCCAGAAAATCCAGGAGGCCTTTGATGCGTAGCAGAGTTGAGGAGATGGGTCTCCGGGAGTTGTTGAATATAGATTCGTTTCGCCATATCCAGATAGGCCAGCAGACAGCAATGAAGAAGGAACGTCGAGATTCCGCTTGTTCGTTCCACCAGAGAAAAGCATCCTGTACAGATGAGAAACAACGGTAAGGATAATCCAGAGTTAAGGATAGATCATACCAGACTTGCTTTGAAGCTTGACACTGGAAGAACAAGTGGAAGTTTGTCTCCCCAGCAGAATAACAAAAGGTGCAGCGACTCGGCCCATTCCATCCGCGCTTCTGAAGATTGTCCCAGGATAAGTTTCTGTCCTGAAAAAGGAGCCAAGAGAAAAGAATCATCTTGAGCGGGCAGGAGGCCTTCCATAAGCGGATTGGGAACATCAGCATCATGGGAACTGCGTCCTTAAGAGATAGAGCAGAGTAGATGTCTTTGACGCATGACGGAGATCAGACATCGGGCAGGGACCATACCAGGACATCTGTGACCCCCGATTTTTTAATGGCAGAGCCCTGAAGGAGGCTGCGCACTTGATTCCAAACAGTGCTGAGGTATTGCGGCAGCATGAGGTCCTTTGCTTCCATCCAGATGGGGGACGTGGAAGACCAACCTTTGATGAGACGGTCCCAAGAAAAGATTCCCCTGCAATGGAGAAAGGAAACCAAAGACGGCGGCAGAGGGGAGGGAAGCCCTTTGTGGATGAGATCGGTTCCAATAAAAATGTTCGACCCTGTGTTAATGGACCATCGAAAGTGCCTCTGAAAAAATGGAAAAAAATTTCGGAAACTTTGCCATATAGCTAAGCCTCTCTTGATCCCAAGCGCGTTCCGTTTGTACCAGAAAGCTATGGATTTTCCTTTCAGATATTTGCTTCTGATAAAAAAGCTCCAGGGACCATTTCTGAATATACCACGAAGGAGAGATTTGCACAAGAGTGCATTTCCCATAGTTCTCGGATCCAGTATGCCCCAGCCACCCCTTTTTTTCGGGATCATTAGAGACTTCATCTTGACCAGATGAATTTTGTTTTGGACGGACTGTCCTCCCCACAGGTAGTTGGCTGCATAAGAGTTCATTTTATGGATAATGGGAGCTGGGATGAAGAAAAGATGCACCCAGTAAATTGCTAATTGGGAGAGAACAGATTGAATAAGAATGAAACAGCCAGCCAGCGTGAGGGTCCTGGCTTCCCAACCAGAAATTTTTGAGAAGAAACGGTCGAGCAGCCAGGACCAATCTCCCATTTTGTTCCCCGTGGGGTTGAGGGAGAAACCAAGGTATTTTAGTCCATTATCGATCAGTACAGCTTCTATACCAAAAAGCCCAGCGATCCATGAAACCAGTACCTGGTCAATCTCATAGTGGTAAAGCTTCGATTTATCCTTGTTGATGCAAATACCGGATGCAGATTGGAACCTGGAAACAATATCAAAAAGATGCAGCCAGGAGGCCTTATGTAGCATAGCAAAGATTAGGATGTCATCTACAAAGAGGTTGTGGGATAAATAGAAGTCCTTACACATTTTAATAGGACGGTAGCGTAGGCCTGATGCTGCCCTGTTAAGCTAAATACTTAAGGTATTCATGACCAAAATAAACATCAACGGAGAGAGGGGGCAGCCCTGACGGAGGCCCCGTTCTGCCTTGAAGAAAGGAGACGGAGAGCCGTTGATGATAACGGAAAAATTTATGTTTTCAATGCATGCCATGATCCATTCCAAGCCCATGGATCTCATGCCAATCTTTGCCAGCAGAATCCTGAGGAAGCCCCAATCCACACAATCATATGCCTTTTTCAAATCAATTTTTAATATTGTCGCCTTGGTGTTCCTTGTCCGAATTTTGTAGAGGCATTCTTGGGCAAGAGCCATAACGTCCCAGATATTTCTGTCTTTGAGAAAAGGATGTTGTTCTCTGGTTATGAAGCAGTTAAGAACCGGCTTAAGCCTCTCAGCAATAATTTTAGATATGATTTTGAAAAGAGAATTGCAAAGGGCAATCAGTGTGTAATTGAGAAAAGAGGCAGAGTCTCCCTTTTTAGGAATTAATGCTATAAGAGTGGAAGACAGAGCTTGGTGAATGTTCCCTGACAAGCGAGAGGCCTCCACCATTTGCAGAAGGTCCGTCTCGAACAGATCGTAAAAATGAAGGAAAAATTCAATGGGCCAGCCATCCGGGCCTGGGCTCCTATCCTTTTTGGACGCTTTCATGGCAACAAGGAGCTCATCCTCATCAACAGGACGGATGAAATTTACATATGCAGTTTCATCAAACATTCCAGGCACGTGTTCAGCTGCCCAAAACATATCCACAACATTGCTAGGTACCCTTTTGTATTGTGCCTGGAAAAACCGAAGCGCCTCGTTAGTTATGTCCTCCTGTGAGTAATGAAAAGCCCCGTCCCCATCCTCGATCTTCCATATCGAGTTCCTCCTTCTCCTGGCGTTAGCAATATTGTGAAAATATTTGGTGTTACGGTTCCCTGCTTTGAGCCATAGAGCTCGGCTTCTGAGGCGCCACAGTGCTTCTTCTTTGTAGAGGAGAGAGTGTTTCTTATTTACTAATGATCTGATCTTTGATTTTTCTCCAGCGACATTTCATCTGATGAAACCGCAGATATGTCATGCAACTCTTTTTGAATAAGAGTCAGCTCTCTCTTGTCCTGTTTGATTTTGAGCATTTGCCATGATTTAGCAACAGCTTTGAGGCGTTGTAATTTCTCTCTGAAGGATAAGAAAGGTGCCGAAACGGTGCCCTGCATCTCTTGCCATTCTTTGATTATGATATCGTTGAAGGAAGCATCCTCCAAGAATATCCTGCTAAATTTAAAGTGGTATTCCTTTCTGTAAATGAAAGTCTCCCATCCAAGAATAATGGGTTTATGGTCAGAAGAGAATTCGTTTGCAATAGATGAGATTGGCATTCCCCATTTTTCGATCAGGAATACCTTAATAAGAAAGCGGTCGATTCTCTTGGCAATGTAAGCCGGCCCTGTTCTGCCATTGTCCCATGTAGGCAAGAGTTGTTCAGGAAAAACGTCGACCAGATTCCTGCTCAGAAGCCCCAACCAGATCTTATCTGACAGTGGGTCACGGGTTCTACAATTACCCCAGCATTCAGTGGGATCGAGGGTGACGTTCAGGTCCCCAGCCAGCAGCAAAGAGTCCATATCGAGAATTCTAGAGGCGAAAAAAGAGTCCCAGAAAAGAGATCTGTTTTTGTATGGAGCATATACATTAAGGAGATTCAAGCACTGTGCTTGACCCCTAACAGACGCCGATAGCATAATACCTGCACAACATTTGAAAGCTTTAGCGTCAATCCAATCTGGATCCCAGAGAGCAGCTAGACCACCCGATAATCCATTGGCTCCAGTGGCCGCCATGTACCAAGATGGGAGCATCTTCCTGAAAAAAGCAATGGTCGTGAGGCTAGGGTGCATTGTTTCTTGAATAAAAATAATTTTTGGGCGTGCCTGGAGAAAGAAATTTTTGAGCGCCAGGAATTTATGGGACGCGCCCAGCCCCCGGATATTCATGGAGATGAGGAAGGTCATCGCGAGGGTTCTCCAGCCAAACTTGCTCTAAGAGGCTGAGGGGCGGCGGATTCCGAGATTGGAACATCCACCAGAGAGAGATTTGTAATACCCAGATCAGATGCCAAAGTCCTGCCTCTGAAATGTCGGTTGTCGCCCTTTTTTTTTTCGGGACGGTGATGTTATTTGTAGAGTTAGGGCTGATGGATATGTGATAATGCCCGGAGGGCTTGTGGATGGTGAGGGGCTCGAAGGCCAACGGATTCTTTTGAATGAATAGATCAACATCACTATCAAGATTGTTCCGGGGCGAGACAGAGGGAGAGATACATGGAGAAAGAATGATGGCCAACTCTTTGCCTTTGATAGAAATATGCGGGAGAGAAGGTCGAGGGCCAAATGGGGGAGAAGGAGAGGATGAGATCGTAATGCTGTGAGAGCCCACCTGAAAATCCTTTTGTTGCATGACAGGAGGGGAGGGAACAGGGATGCCTTCAGAAGGGACGGGAATGGGAGATGAGAGGGGGGCGTCAAGGGGAACATCAATACCCGCAGAACCAGCCTGGACGAGACCGTCCAAGGTATCTTCCTGATTGTCGCGATCCGTGAAAAGAGATTCGGGATCCTGCGGCTGATACTTGAGAGCTGGGGACAAGTTGTGCCTTCTGCGCGGCCGAAGCTTGCAGTCCTTAATGAGGTGACCTGTTCGGTGGCATCTTGAACAGCGAAAAGGGATGCCCCAAAAGTCGATTCTCTGTCTGATTTGCATACCATCCCAATTAATGTCAACGAATTCCGGATAATTGCCTTTGTAGGGCTTCTCAATGAGAATCCAAGCAATTCGTTTGTCCCGCTCACCCCTGCACCATGGGTCAACGTAGACAAACTTACCAATCGAGTTCCCAATCTCGGAGAGAGTCTCAGAAGACCAGAGTTCCAGGGGAAGATTCGGCAGCTTGGCCCAGATCAAGGAATTTGTGGGAGTGTTCTTCAATGGGTCGAAGCCCATATACCATCTTGACAAAAATAAAAAGCTCCTGTCGTCCACCCAGGGCTTACGGAGAATGAGCTCCAAGTCCTTTTCTTTAAGAAAGTGGAAGGAATACCAGTCCTTCATCAACCGAGAGATGATGGGCGTGTAACCCAAAATGGGAGCCCATTTATCGAACATCCACTGCCGCAGATCAGGATCTTTCAGAAGAGAGAAGTGCCATTTACCGACAAGTGCAAATTTTTGCAAGTTGTCAATGCGTTCGGAGAGGAAAGCACTGTTAACCGTGATAGCCTTTGGGGGAGGGCCAGATTTGATAGGGTGACAGCGAGGATTGAAAGGCTTGTCCACATTGTCAGCAAGATCAACCGTCGGATGAGGGCCCCCGTCAGGAGGAGGGGACAAGGAGGCAAGACCAGGGGAGATCATATTTCCACGGTGGCATGCCAGCTCAGAGATGAAACATGTGCTTGTTCAGCCTCAATGGTGGCGTTAATCAGGGCCAAGGTGTCTGAAGAGACGTCGCCTTCAGACATGGCGGATGCTTACGGAAGGGTCAAATCCCGAGGATGAAAAGAGACTAACCCATATAGCCTGGATAGAAGGTCACTCTGACAGAAAGGAGGGGCAGGTGCAATGGAAGCAACCAAAAGGAGATTTTGCAGAGGAAACCAAGATTCGTCCAGAGAAGGATCAGGAGGAGCCTTTACATACCGAAATAAAAAAGGACATCCAAGTACCGAAGATAGGATCCCGATAAGGTCAAAGAGATAAATGAAGACCGCCGGTAGAAAGACTGAGCAGGCATAACCAGCCAGAGGGCATCCTGAGAGATTTCACCGGAAAATATTCAAATTGGAGCCACCAGAATTGTAACCGGAAAGGGAAGATAACAGGCGAAAAAACCAGAGGGCACAGGGAAACGCCAGTAGAGAGCCAGCGCTACTATACCACAAATTGAGGATTACAGACAATACAGCAGCAGAAAATGTGGCATATACACCACCAGCTGCCAATCTTAAAACAAAAGTTTGTACAAGGGCTGTATAAGAAGCATCGAGACTGTAAAAACCTGAAGAATGAGATGCACATAATGCCAGAAGACCACCGCTGTCATCCGTGCATGGATGGCTCAAAAGAAACCAGAAAACCAAAAAGAGTGCGTTATAGAAAAGAAATCCTAGATGAAAAACTTCTGATACATCATAATAGAGTGTAAACGATAATAAGCGTTATAAAAGGAAAAGGTAAGCACACACCTGAACCGGAGAAGAACCCGCTGATTGTCGAAGGACCATGCATAAACAAAAAACAGAGCGAAGTAGAAATGATATGTGGAGGAAAATCTTGTGAGAAGTACTGGGTGCAAAGTGCAAGGATGGATCCTTATACCCAAGGGAATGGCGAAAGGAACGAAACTGTAGCCTTTGGAAAAGCTCAGTTCATATAGATGGTTGAAAGGAAGCGCAGGTTGTAGAACGTGGCAGGATTGGAAGGGCATGCAGATCATGAGGCTTGCTGGTAAAACACGTTAGTAATCGGCGAGAAACATGCAGGACGCGGGATCAAGGTGCGGGGCCAAACGGCGAACCATGGCAACCCGTGAATGGTGGCAGTGAAATGGGGAAAACGCACCTGATTGGCTCCAATGGTGGTCCCTCCCAGCAAGATAGGCGCAGCTCTCTCCGGTCCAGTCCCTGAAATATCTATCTCACATAAATTTCATATATCCTAATGCTACACACTTTCCTATCACACAAGTCTATAAACATTAATATATGTAGATATATTTCAATTAATGAAATAATAAATGTTCTAGGGAATTAAAAGTCTATTGTTAGAAATTCAAAGTTTATCTTATAAGTATAAATTCCTTTCCAAATGTCACTATCTTCTTGGACGACTATTGCACAAATATATGGACATTAATATATGCACATATTCTCGTTGATACAATCAATAAATGTTGTTCTTAGAAGCTAAACTTTGTTTTTGAACTATAAATTCCTCTTCAATTATAGTTAATTAAGAAATAGGAGAGTTACAATTATACATATTGTGTTTTTTGACAAGCAAATTAACACTAGGCCATAAAAATTACAGAAAGAAAAAAAAAAATATCTGAGCAAATGAGGGCATGTGTGATTACTCATTCATGAATATGCATGACCATGCAACAGTCAAAAACACAAAAAACAATGTCATGGATCATAATTCAGATACACATAAACAATTATACTTATTTTGTGTATCAAAAAATAGTTGGCAACACCATTCTTATGTGGGCCGCCTTGCAATGGACAACCTTTAACCAAACTAAAATAAACTACAAGGATTCATAAAAGACTTAGTAATGTATTTTTCAGTTTCAAGAGTTTGAATGCACTATGTGACTGTCGCGTTCGCTGGGTTTTTCAAGGTGAGCACTCCAAGATTCAAGAGCCAATTGTCTAGGTGTTTTGTTGATGGAATCTTTAACAAAACATACTTATAAAGGGAGAAACAACCACCATCACCATTAGAAGTAGAGAGTGTAATGATTTAAGAGATGAACTTGTCGCCTATTGTAATTTGAGCCTGTTAACTATAAATATTTCAAATTTGACTTCTTTCAGATAGTTTTCAATAACTGAAGGCACAATCAAGGTTGTGTTCCATTTACTCTATGCAGAGAAAACCATGAAACTTAGACTACAAAAATGAGAAATTAGCCGAATTGCATAGTCGTGTTCTAGAGTTTTGTCTTCGACTATGAGGACGCGAGAACATGTGGGTCTCATCAATGCCACACATTGGCTAATTTTGTAGCTCGATTGTCTAACCTTATAGTTTTGACAGGCGTTGTTTAAATATTGTGATTATTGTTCATTTTATTTTAAGATTTTTTAGAGTTATGTTTTACGATGATTATTTCAATTTTAATCTCCAAATAGAATTATAAACTAAATATTTTCTTTTGGTCCCACCTTGTGTGTGTTAACGCTCGAAATTATTGTTAAATGTTTTTATACTTATCCAAATTTGATATATGGAACACTATTTTTTTCTTTGGTATGTACATACATTTCATCATCGCATATTGTCACACATATCCCCTCTTTCACATATTCATCATTCCATGTACATCTTTGATTACATAGACCTCTTGATCCACACAGTTACTTCTTCCGCACTTGTCAGTTCTCACACGTTTTAGGACTCACCATTATTGATTGCTTGTATGTTTGTGATGATTAGAACATTTGGAGGCCCAATATTCATCTCACCTCATTAACTTTTCTTGTCATTAATTGGTATTGATATGCTAGATTTTAAAAGTGAATCAATATTTTAATTAAAAGGTCAAGGTCGTTTTAAAACGTCGAGGTTTATTGGCATGATTTGCAATAAACAACGCTCTTAATATACTAATTTTCTATTTATTGGTTTGTTTCACCTAATAGAATTCACACCAGATAATAAGAGCTAGTAATTATATAGTCAAGCGATGAAATTAAAGCTAATTGACATTGAGAATGTCGACATTATGTTTCGTATTTCTAAGAACAACAATAGAGAAGCGATTTTTCATTTTATCTTTAATTAACTTATGCATCAACATAAGAATTTTTTCGCACAACACTACTTGTCCTTTCACACTTTCCCACTTAAAGTAATTATTAACTGCCTATATTCCAAATGCCATGACCAAAAAAAATTCATATTTATTTCACTTTGTAAATTATCATGTGACTTATGATAATAATATGGAGGATATAAAATTGGGAGGGGGAAGTTTTAGGAGGATGGAGTGTAGCGCTAGGGTTTTTTCTCTCTGTAGAGATGTGCATAATGCCACCACCAAATACGAGACCGCTCCTAGTGCTAAAGGAGAGTCGAGACAAGGGGATGAAGAGTTCTTCCTCCATGGTGTCAAACATGGGATGTTTTGAGATTAGAATGTGGTGATATGAATGCCTATTCATTGTTGTGCGACTATGGCATGAGGGAAAGCATGGTTTTGGTCATGTGGACATCATGGACGCATTAATGGTGAAGGCTTCTAGGGTTCCAAGCAGTTTTTATCTTTGCAGAAGCCCACTTTGGTTGTCTTAGATCTTAAAGAGTGCTATAAGAGGCGAGAGTTCCCTTATTACTTCCTTTATATTTCTTAGAGGTCGTTTTTTTCCATGTTCTCGATGAGGCATTTCTATAGCTATGTGTCTCAACCATCCTTTCTTTACTTGTGATGAGGTCGAGGGGCCGCTTGAAGGTATCTGAGGGGGTTGTTGAGACCATTTTAGGGGCGTTTTTCTTTGATCTCTTTGTCTTATCCATCCCCTTGAGTGGAAGTGACCTGACTTCTGGGGTTTTTGCCTCTACATGCCAGTTTGGCTTGGCTTCTAGTGTTTTTTCCTCTACATGGCGGCTTCTTTTGAGTGCTTGGTTTTATTCTCGAGATTTTTATACCCATTGGTGTTTTTTCTAACCTTGTTCACCTCATATCAAAGGATATTAGATTAAAAACCTGAATCTGGAGGAGGGTTTTCAGATTTTCGTTAAGACACTAAGTGAGAACTCAGTGCTTTTATGGGTTTCTAGATTTGATCTTATGGTGGATGTAAAACAAGATTGGCATCTTTGTGACTTTGCAGTGCCTACTACATGAAGGGAAGCATTTAAAGTAAGTTTATCTCTCTAGAAAACCCAGTGGATCTATATCTTTCTAGGATGTAATGCAAGGGAAGGATTTCATACCAACTGATCAGATCCAAAATAACCCAAGACCCTACATCATCGAACAAATGGAAGTACTAGCCATGGAAGTTAATATTCCAAAGGTAAATTCTCTTTTTCCTATTCTCCAATACAAGGTTGTAATATGCAGGTTCAATGATTTCTAGCCTAAATCTAATGCATTACACTAGTGGGTTTTTAAATCTTGGATCCCCAAATGTGACATCTATTTATGTTCAAAGTTTCCTTCATCGTTCAATTTTGATACACAAAAAGATCTAAAGTATGTCATAAATGATGGACCATGGTTTTGGGGTAGAGATGGGTTATTCGTTACTCCATGGTTTCCATATTTTGGTGCCACAAATATGGTAGGCTCAACAAATGTCGGTATGGGTGAGACTACCCATTCTCCCTCTTCCTTTCTAGCACTAAAAGGTCTTAGAGGATATCGGAAATACTCTGGGAGAAATAAAAAATATGGATCTCAAAATAACAAAGAAAGATATTTACTTTCACCAAAATTTGTGTAGAGACAGACCTCAATAAAGGTCTACTTCACCACATTCAACTAAAACACAAAAACTTTCAGTGGACCCAAGTATTAGATTATGAGAACATGACATTCAGATGTCAAATACATTTTCAAATAGGAAACTTGCAAAACACATGACCACAGGCAAAAAATAATCCAAAAAAGAAAAAGAGGCAGACCATAAGCTAAAAGGATGGTAGGTATCTAACCCTCACCTCTCAAAATAAGAAGGAGAAGAATAATCCATGGAGAACCAAGATGCTCAGGTTCAATAGGGTAATCAAGTAGAAGGGAGTTCTACGGCTCAACCAGGAATCGCAACCCACATTCAGAAGGGTACAAAATCAGTAGAGATCCAAGCATGAGACCAACAGAAAGAGGAAACACACAATAAAAAGGGCACATGGGGATAAAGAGAACACATGTATCTAAGAGCTCAGAATCAGACAAACAAGTCCCTTTGCAGACCACTGGAAATAATTTAGCATTTGTACCAGTGGATCCCAACCCTAGGGTTTGGAAAAAGGTTAAAAGAAAGAAAGCCAAAAAGGAGAAGTTAAGTGTTTTTTATCACACTTAACTTCAACATATTTTATGTAGTTTCATTGTTTTTATTTTTTATTGCTCATAGGTTGAGAGGCTTACCTGACCGAATGATTTTAGCATCTACAATATGTAATTTTGTTCCCTGTTTCAAGTTGAATAAAATTATGATTTTTCATATGAAAAAAATTATATGGATGATATTAAAATTGGAGCAAGTGACGAATTAAACAGATGAGATGGTTTTGCAATTTCAAGAATTATTTTCACTATGTCTCATAAATGGTGGCCTTAGTATGCTAAATTGTTATTTATTAAAACTTCCATGTCTAATAAAGTTCACATAATAAATAGTAAGATTTGGTGATTATATGTAAAACGAAGAGTTTACAGTTAAAAGGCATTGAGAACATCATTGACTAAGTAGTTATTTTTTAGTACAAAGCAGAGATAGCTAGCAGAGAAAGGAAAGAAACTATTTGAAATGATACAATTAACTCACTTGCTCGCATTGATAAGAAATTTCACTAGTCTACTGCTTACCAGTGGTATGCGAACCTGTTGATCGAACAAAAAAATAGTGACAAAATTTGAAAGAGAAAATTGGAAAAAACTACATTTGTCCAAGAGGTTTTCAATTTCAAAAAAAATATTTATTTGTGTGCAAAGAATTTTGATCCATGGACAAGAAAAATCACACTATGAGTACAAAAAACTCCAATTCCTTTAACTCCAAAGGCATTCAAAATGATATTCAATCTGCTAGAGTCGAATAAGTGCCTAAAGTTGTCGGAAGCAGATAATTTCCTAGAGTTTCAAGCAGGTGGGATGAATATTATTCAAGATTTCATTTCGCCAACTTCCCAGGTTCCTTCTGATATTTCCTTTCTATATATTTTTCTATTTAGACATCCTTTTAAAGACTTTTCCTAGCGTGATCGGGGGAGAAACCATAACAATTTTTCCAAAACACATACTTTATCCCATGTACTACTTTTACAAAAGAGATTTTTATTCAACTAGGTTGATTTCATTTCCAATGAGTTGTCTTTACAGTTAGTCAAATTTTTGAAGAGCCATAAATTCTTTATGATTGCATATCTGGTAATGACCCTCGTGTCCAACTATTTGTTTCATGATCTACCCCATAGAGCTAATTCAATCCAGATGAAGAACTAATGTAGTTCCGGTATCACACACTATACAAGCATAAAGCTTGTTTTCATTTTTATGAAATACAAGATTTATTTGTAAGCAAAGTCAGTTACAGCATAGTTAGACGAGAACACACCCAAATATCAGCACAAGATAGCTTTCCTGTGGGGAAAAGGCATCCATGAAGCAAGAGAGAGTAACATCATGATTCATATATTTGGAATTCAAGATAAGCCAGTATTGCTGCCAAAATTTGTTATGGATAAGTATTTTGTTGTTGAAGTTTATAGGCAATACCATCCATGGCTAGTTTCATTTGAACGTAAAAAAATAATAATTTATTTCTTTGTCATTTACTATTGCAAAAGTGGTCATCAAGAATGTGAGCCATCTTGCAGAGTTTGCAGAGTCTTTAAAATATTTTAACTTAAGTGAAGTTAAAGTCCTTAAAGGCTTTGATCCAAAAGCTCTATTTTCTAGAAACTTAGCTAGTGTTATATATGATAATTTATTTACAAGAGTTGCAGTAAAAAGTGAAGAAAGTAACACCAGCCAACCCAACAAGAAAGAGTTGCCAATACGTACTGAAGAAAGTTGTTGATGAAACCAACACTAGCATGGGAGGCAAATACAGCAGAGAGGCAAAAATTCCAAGAAGCAACTTCCAAGTTCCTCACTTGGGACTTGCCTAGGTTCATCTTTTATTCGAAGGAAAAGAAGTGCTACTTCAAGTGCTAGACTGAGTAATGATAGTATCCCAGGTGGCAGAGATGAGCCCCTTCCAAAATTCACCACAGAGAAGTGCACACGGCTCAATTAGCCAAAGTCATAAGTGCTAAAGTAACACCAAACATAGAAGAAATTATGGACATGGAAGTTGAGATTTGTAAACCACCTGATGGGTTATTACTCGTTTAGCTGAAAATCAAAGTATAATGGAACAAATTGTTGAGGAAGTCATAATTTTCGATGATCATCTTGTCACATTGCACAATGCAAGCTATAACAAAGGTAGTAAAAAAATGAAAGTTAAAAGAGTAAAGGTTCATAGTAGGAAGAATAATGGCCAAATACAAATGGATATTGATGTGTCTAAAGCTGGAGTCATTGGCCTCATAAACTTACATGAAAGTACTAGGGAGGCATTGTCACACTCTGTTATTGAACAGGAAGCTAAAAACTTGAGGCTCAAAAAAAAGAATATAAGAGCTAGAAGAAGCTGTAAATCTCATTCCTTTGTTTATGACTCCACTCGCAATATAGACACCAATATCGACAATTTCTACCCCAAACACACCTCATAGATTTAAGAAAGAGGCTTACCTCCTAAATTGAGTAAAATCATTTATTGTCAGTAATATAAACAAAAGATTGAAAATTATTGAAGGTGCATGGGAAGTAGCTTCCCATTTATGGAATTTAGTGCAAAGAATTAGATGTTTTGTTGACTAGATAAAAGTGATCTTGAGCATGACAAGCATTTCGTAGATAATGACATATCTAATTTTGCTCAGAAGGTTGATTCACTTTGTGAAATATGGAGAAGAGAGCAAAATCTCTCAGGGGATAAACGAATGAAGCAAATCAAAGTCGAATGGCATTCGAAAATCAACATACTAGAGGTGATAATTTCTTAATGTAATAAGATAAATGATAGAAGAGCTAGAAGAAGCTGTAAATCTCATTCCTTTGTTTATGACTCCACTCGCAATATAGACACCAATATCGACAATTTCTACCCCAAACACACCTCATAGATTTAAGAAAGAGGCTTACCTCCTAAATTGAGTAAAATCATTTATTGTCAGTAATATAAACAAAAGATTAAAAATTATTGAAGGTGCATGGGAAGTAGCTTCCCATTTATGGAATTTAGTGCAAAGAATTAGATGTTTTGTTGACTAGATAAAAGTGATCTTGAGCATGACAAGCATTTCGTAGATAATGACATATCTAATTTTGCTCAGAAGGTTGATTCACTTTGTGAAATATGGAGAAGAGAGCAAAATTTCTCAGGGGATAAACGAATGAAGCAAATCAAAGTCGAATGGCATTCAAAAATCAACATACTAGAGGTGATAATTTCTTAATGTAATAAGATAAATGATAGAAGAGACGATATATTTCTCAAAATACTTAAAATTATTGACGATCTACAGGGTCCATGCATGACAAATGATAATTCTTTAAATTCAAAGAATGAGTTAATGGTTGGATTGAACACTTTAAAAGAGGTAGTGGGAGTAGACTTTGATAATATAAATGGTTTTATTGAGGGAGCAAACTAGCAAATGGTTAGTTAATTTTGTTAAAGTCAATGAAGATCAAGGTGCTTCCATTGTGCGATTACAGGAGGAGGCTCAAGAAATTGAGGAGATATTCAACCAACATGTCAAAATGGACATTGTGACTCCTCCGATGAAAGATTACATTCAAATTTGCCTAAAGAAATTCCTCCAAGAAATCATTAATCTAAGTTTATTTTCAACCAATTATGTTAATGACTTGACTGGTTCATTCAGGTCTTTGATCATTCAACTTTTTCATTGTGTTATGCAAGATTTAAGATCATTGTTGACTATACTTTGTTGTTTTCCTTCCAGGTACCTTATTTACATTACAGTTCACAAGATCCCAACCCCTCTTTACGAATGCATTTACCTTTTCGATTAAGTATCAAAATTTTGATTAGTGCTTTAGGCACCAAACATTATTGCTGATATCAAAAAAATTGGACATTGTTTAATATTTAATTCAAGGGCTCATAAACCTATTCTAATTCTAGTACTTTGGTAGCAATCCTGCTCTGTGGTTTTGTTGTCAGTTTACTCTATTCAAGTATATTTTGTTCAATTTTATATATTATGACCCTGTTAAGTAATGTTAAGAAGAATTTTGAGACAATATTTTCTATGAAACTTGTATTGGTCTTATTCTATCACATTGGGCATAAATTTTGAGTCTCTTCAACAATTCCGTGAAGAATTTTGATAACGTTTTGTATGAAATCTTGTGTTGTATTGAAATCTATTGTGTTGGCCAATGGTATCAATTGAACGTGATTTTTTCAGGTTCTGCTTTCAGCTCATACATTATATCTAATGTTTTGTTGTTGATCAATATGAATATAAACATTCAACAACAGTTTTGCATATTAATTTTTGTTCCATGTGTAGTATTGATTTTAATGATTATTATCATGATTGGGATTTAAATCTGGATTGAGTTCTTGGTAATGTGGATTTGTTGGTTGCTTTGCATCACTATATTAGTGGATAGAAAATGGAACCAGATTTTGTTATTTCCGTGTATCATATTGTGGCAAGGTGATGCAGTTGTACAAGGAAATTTTCTACATAAATCACTTAGTTAGATGGTTGTTGGTAATCGTGGATATCATATTTAGATAAGTTTATATTTATGTGTTTATTAATTCATACTTTTATTGAAGTTATAGATCTCTCCGTGTATTATGGGAAAGTAGATAGAAAAAATGATGGGTTATAATTTTTCTTAATATGCTAAATTTGTTATATGATGTTAGAAGAAATGCTTATTATATCGCTTTGTAGTTTCTTGTTTTTTCCCCTACGACATGTTTAGAAGCCATATGTATGAAAATTGTTGTTTGGTTTCCCTTTTGTATGTTTAGAACCTATGTATGAAAATTATTTCTTGTATAGGTTAAATTATTAATGAAAGTCATCAAGTTGATTACTTCATAAGCTCGTTTTCAATTCTAGTTCTAGTCCTTTGTTGGAAATCTCAATTTATTGTTTTGTTGTTTGATTACTTTATTCTTGTATAGTCTATTATACTTTGTATATTCTGATGTTGTTAAGCAATGGTGAGAAGAATTCCTATACAAATTTTTCTGTGAAATCCTGTATTGGTATGAATGTTATTCCATTGATCAGAAGTTATGAGTCCATTGAACAATGTTGTGAAGAATTTTCATAACGTTTTGTATGAAATCTTGTACTATTTTGAATGTTATTATGTTGATTATAAGTATTAATTGAACATGAATTTTTCAGCTTTTGTTTTCAACTTGTACATTATATCTAATGTTCTATAGTTTATCAATATGAATATAAAAATTTGACAACAATTTTGCATATCAGATTTGTGTTGCATGTGTACTATTGATTTTAATGATTGACTTAATCTACTAAATTTGTTGTATGATTTTAGAAGGAACACTTATTATGTCACTTTCTAGTTTCTTGTATTTCTCGATATGATAATTCCTGTATAGTTGGGTATTAAGTCATAAAGTTGTTTAGTTTCAGGTTCCAAAATTCTTTCTTGTACAAGAGAAATAAATATCACTTTCTTACATAATTGTTGAAGTACAAATTATGTTTAGTTGTGAAAATAAGACTTGGTAATAACTTAGAATTAGTTTGAATAATTTCAAGCTGTAAAATTCTTCTACAATCACAATTTAACCTTAAAATTCTATAAAAAAAACATTTGGAAAAATCAATGATTGAAGGTTTTTAGTCTTTGTAGATAGCGTGAAAATTCAGAATCTAGTAAGTAATTTCTTCTTGTTAGATACTTGGATTATGCTAAGTTGGGTGTGTTGATTTTTATTAGACATTATATTTGATAATTACTTCTAATGATATTCATCTTGGATTCTTTTACATTCACATTAATCATTAAGAAATTACACAGAAGATCATCAACAATACACATTAGGATCATAAAGAGAACGAAATCAAGAACACAAGCATTTACCCTGGGAAAACCCACATGGGGGAAATCCAATAACCTTTTCCTTAGAGAAATTCTTTAGTTCAATAGAGATACATCTAAACATATACAAGGTCAAGATGACCAACAATATAGCTAAGTCAACCCTAGACATGCTTCCCTGTTGATTTTTATTGTGCAAATTATACAAGCACTTATTTTTTAAACTTGATAATTACATCCAATGATGTATATGATTATTTTGCACTTTCAATGTATCATTAAGTAATTACACATTCAAAATTCAACCATAGAGACAACAGAGCAATAGAGATCACAATGCATAAAGAGACAACAAGATTTTACCCTAGGAAAACCCACCAGGGGGGAAATCCCAGCCAACCTTTTCCTTAGAGAATCAATGCAACAAGACATACATCAAATTCAAACTAACCAGCAAGATGACAATCACAAGATGCCAAGACAAACTTCTCCAAATCACTTCAAGGAGCCTCTCCACAAATTCTATCTAGGTCTGCACTAGGGTCGAATTTTGGCCTCTCCTTTATCTCATAATTTCGGACTTGTGACCATAATTTACCATAGAAATTTCAGACCTTCAATATCACCCATTCGAGGAGACTTCTTCTTGAAATCAACTTATTCTTCTTCGTTCTCCTTCACTATACCATATCAAAAATACATTATTCATGAGAGATGTGAATTCCTTGCAGTGGAGATCAAATGGTCTTTATATATACATGTTGGAAGGGGTCGAATAGGTGTCTCTTAAACAGGGCCAACTTCATCATTGGGAGGTTGACTTAGGCATCTTGTGGTGTCTAGAATGCAAAATTAAATTAAATTTTCCCACTCTTGATTAGGTCATGAAGAACATGCCTTATAACATTTTCTTTTGAATATAAATCAATAAATATTTTCTTTTTCTTGCAAGCATGAAGAACATGCTTCAAATAATTTTTCTTTTACAAATATAATTTATATTTCATAATTACAAGTACAAATGAAACATTATGAAGACCTGCCATAGCTACAAAATTCAACACCCTCTAGTCAAGTGTACAATCTACTTCACAAGCTCATCCTTGATCTACCTAAATCAAAATTTCGACCTACCTAGAAATTTAGCCTTATACCCAGAATATGCCAACACGTGAAAGTTGTAGGGAGAGGGATTTCACATGTGCGAAGTGAAAAATAAAGACAGAGAGAGAGAGAGAGAGGTAGATGAATTCATCCTTCTTTTTGTCCTATTCGTCCTTCTTGTCCTTCACTTGGATGCCCGTAATGTATCTTCTTGTGAGAGATCGAATGGTTCTTAGAGGAGGAGGTCGAGTGCCTTATTTATAATCTTCCTAGCTAGCCAAATGGGTGTCTTCAGCCCTCGAAAAACTTGACTAGAGCAAAGTCGACTTGACTTCTTTTAGAGCCAAAAATTCAATTTCAAATTTTCTCTTTTCAAAAGGACATGAAAAACATGCCTTAATGTTTTCTTTTTGACACTAGCATGAAGAATATGCTTTATATTTAATATTATAAATATATCAATGATTAAAATATTAACTATGAATATCGACCATAGCTACAAAAATTCAACACGGTGTAATGATTTATGTAGTAATGGAATTCCTTTTTGGGTTGTGTGCAAATAAGTCATGGTTATTTGCTTTTGAAACATGCAAATGGTTATATCATTTTGAAACATGCAAAACCTAAAAAAATAGATTATGTTACATGTATGTTGTCACTTCTACAACACCCTCCAAAATTTTGGCCTGCACCAAATATCAGAGCCTACCTTGGTCTTGCATATTGTCGTCACAAACATTGAAATCCATTGCATGTGTTTTCTCTAAGTGTTTTGGTCCCTTTTGCAAGAAAAGAAAAATGTTGTATTTTCACATGTTAAGTGTTGCACAATGTATATGAGCTTGTTTTAGTGATTTCAAGGGGTTATTCTGTGTAAATGAGTTGATCTTACCATTTAAACATTCATCATACTCATTTCCAAAGTTGTAAGCATTGTCACACAAGTGTCATCATGGTCGTCGCAAAGTGTATCTTTAGTGTCGCACTTATCATAAGTCATCGCAAAGTTGTTTCACTAAGGGAAGTATGTTGTTCATGTGTCCTGGATGATCTATATTGTTGTGTTGTCAAGTGTTCTAAGTGTGTGATCACAGTCAAGTCTTATCATTGTTCACATCAGCTTCATTGATCCCACACTTAGTCAAATTCTGAAAGCTCTCTGACCAAGCAACTTAGCCTCATTTGGCCCTCCTGAACTGCACATTGCACAGTCTTAGCCCTTTAGCTAGCCCCCTACATCTTGAAACTGCGGAATATGCAGTTCTTGCCTTCTAGGACTGCAGTTTTAGTGCACAAGCTTGGACATTAGCCTAAAAAATTGTGCAATTCATCCCTCCATCCTAGCTTCAACTACACATTGCGCTATATCTGACCTCAATCCCATCCCTTGAGCTCTTAAGCTACATAATTGTGCAATCACCGACCTGCTCTGCCTTCCAAAACTGCGCAGTGGGCAGAAATAGTGCTCAACCTTTCAGCCTGGCTCACTGAGCTCCAAAAATGTGCAATATGCTTGCTCAACCCAGTCTGAATTACGCATTGTGCAGTCTCAAGGCTCAAGCTTCACCCCTGAATACCTGAGCTATGTAATTGAGTAATCACTAAGCCTATCCCTCAGCTTGCCACCTGGTTTCGGCTCAATCAATGGATCAACATGCAACATCTTAGACTAGGGGTTTGTTGGACTGATGTAGTCTTTTCATGAGTGAATTGTAGATGCATGTACTTGATCATACCATGTCAACACGATGACGAAGAAGGAGATGGAGAAGGGAAAGATGTCGGAAGACATCTTTGTAGTTGATTATGCAAGCGGGTCAATAAGAGAAAGCAAAAGGACTCCAATTTGAGACTGTATCTCAAGACCTGATATCACTAAAGACTCATTACCTCTAAGTCATATGGAAGGTGGGCAAAAGAGCATTCCCAAGAAGGCACATAGCAAGGAGCAACAAGGATGGCTTGGCATTGTCATGTCATCAAGAAGTCCATGTTAGTAGTGTCATGTCATGTCATGATTTGTCATATGCCACATCATTCTTGTGGATTATGTAATGTCTTATTTGAAAATGTATTGTAACATGGAAATCCAAAGGACATGTACAGAAGATGAAGAGTCATGTAAAGGAAAAAATTCATAGCAAGTCAAATAGTCATGAGGGTAGTCAAAGAGTCACAAGGGAGGTGAAGCATCACCCCATTAGTTATATATACACCCTCATTGTATGAGGAAAGGTACTTTTCACTTTGGCTCCTCCCACAACGCATCTAAGAGACAAGCTAGTTCTTTTAGGGAGCCAGTAGTGGCTCCAACGCTCCACTATTGGAGCTAGTGGCGTTCATTGTATTCATGTGTCTTGGGACTTTTACTTGATATATGAGGCCTAATGGCCAACACGTTCTTCATGCATGGATTATGAATGTTTGTAAGATTATTCTGTGAATTTTTATGATTCATGTTTGTTTTCACTTGTACTAAAGTAGTCGAAATATTTCGGTTATTTTAGTGCTTATCATACTCGGAATGTGTTGTAATGGTTGCAAAGCCCATTGCATCTTTGTGGACTATTTCGCTGAATGCTAGACATATATCTCTTGATTATGTGTGTTTATACCAGAGTGGTACTATTACCTCTCTCTTATAGGCTCACTTTCTTTTCCCTCCACAATAGAATAACCTTGACACACCTACAACCAAATGCTCACCAAGCACACTTACTTTCTTTTTGAAGGCACACATGCGTTCCTCTCTCTTGCTGACAATTAGAGCCAAGGAAAATCTATAAGAATACATGGAAACTGGTGTGGTACTCTAGATGAGGTTCCTATTCCAAAAAGTGTGAGGTCTAATTGGGACTTCACATTGAGGAGACCCCCTTGGTTGACAAATTTCCAACACCATCAACAAATGGTGCTAGAAGAAGGGCCAGACGATAGGTTGTGCCCATTGAGTCTGCTTTGAATCTCTTATTCAAAATGGCTCTTCCCCAAATCATAATCTCGAGATTTTTTTCTAAATAGCTAAATCTTACCATCCCTGTGAAATTTTTCCATAACCTATCCCAATTTAAGTTTGAAGGCGAGGGTGAATTTACTCTTCGTAAACATCTATTTCAAGTTGTCTTTTTTGGATTTTCTAACGAAATAAATTGCAAGGATGTCATGGCTAAATTACTCACCCTCACATTTGAAGGTCGTGTTAATCAATGGTGTCATACATCACCCATTGCTTCTATCCATTCATTCGACAAACTTGTAAAGGAGCTTCATAAAGCATTTGACCGGTATGATTACCAAAATGTTCTTAAAAGAATTAATCAAATAAGAATGAAGCTTAATGAATCAGTTGAGGGATTTTCCGATCGATTCCTTCACCTTTGTTATGAATTTTTGGGAGAAGACATGAAATGGGATTTCTTAAAAAAAAAATTAAGCATTTGGTTCGTATCTCTTTGCATGGTGAATCTGAACCCCTTGATGCTTTTACCTCCTCAACTCTAGTAAATCATTATATGCCTTGAATTTCAGAGGAGGGACCTACTACTCCTTTCATTTCTTGTCCTCCTCCTTTTCCAATCCCGATGTGGGTGCCTCCTTGCAATGATAATAAAGTTGGGAAATCCAGAAATCAAAATCCTAATCCATCTCTTCATCCTCCTTCTACTTCTCATGATTTAGATCTAATGAAAGAAACCCCAGAGTGGTTCATGGAGCATAGGGTGAAGGTTAATCCTTTCATTCCTCAAGATGACATTGGCACTCTTAACATCAATCTTGAATTTGATTCCATTGAAAGTGTCTTCTTCAACGGGCATCTGTCATCCTTTATCATCTACATGTCATGACTCTATGTATCATGATTTGCATGATCAATCTGCTCCACCAACTAGCCCTTCACGCTCTCCTGATTTTTGAGTTGTTGGTTCAAATTGTGATCAGATACAAGACAGTCACATTACACTAGTAGAGGAGGAGGAAAGTGAAGAGACTTTTTATCTCTCTTCCCTTTTTCAAAGCCCCAATCTGCTAATCTCGATAGTGAATCAAATGCAACAAAATATTCTGATCAATCTATAGCCTTGAGTAACAAACATTCCGATGATGATGAATCTATTGATGTATGTGATCACAAATGCCCAAGTGCACCAACTGATCTTTCAATTTCTCAAGAAGATTTTTTTTAAAGATCTAGATCATAGATCTGTTTCTGTCAAAGAAGATTCAATTATGAGTGATTCTTCCTCTTCACCTCCCTATCATTTGTGCTCTACTCTTTACAATGCATCAAATTGTGATGGAGATTCTCAATTCTCTTCAAGTTTGTTATCTCATGAGTTGAATCTTGAAATGATATAGAATAGTGAGAATATCTATGATGAAGAAGAAAGCGATGAAACTATAGAGCATCCATTCCATCCCTTATAATCTATTGTTTTGTATGGGGGAAACTCTTCTAATCAGTGTGATCATGAGACTTTTCAGATTCACACATCCTCAAATTCGCGATCAGAGGAATATCATGACTTGCGTAATCTATTTGTTGAAGTTGGAAAATCTCATCACTAGTGATGTAGACAACTGTCATCCAGATAATGGTGATCTTGTTAACTTAATCGATAACAATTGTCCATATGAAATTTGCTATCTGACTCAGTTTATAAAATGTACTTATCTGTCTTTCCAAAGTTCTGGAACTTGTCAGGAAGTTGAGGCACTTCAACTCTCGTTGAAGGTTATGTCAGGTTCTCGTAATCTTGGTAAAATTTCTGAACCATGTCAGATCTAGATTTTCTCGCACAATTCTTTCATTCGTTTCATTGGATGCAAACTCATTCTTCATGGATTTTGAAATTCCTCGTTACAATTTTCCTGTTTCTAGAGATCGGTTTTTTTATCATACTATTGTATTAAATTCATCCTCATGCAAATCTCTTTTATTGAATTTTGATTTGGAGTATATACCTTTCATAAATGTGTACAATCGCGAACCTAATCAATTTGGAGATCACCTTTGGCCGAAAAATCCATATATGTTGAGTGTTCTGGCGAATAATTAGCTCCTAGTTTTTCTTGTGAATGTATTCATGACACCAAAAATATTCTTGAGTGTTGGCAAGCACTTGATCTATTTGTTGAATCAAGTTCCTCTTTTTCACCAATTACATCCAAGCTAGTTTCATAAATTTTCTTTACTAGCATTCCTTTTCAATTCTTTCGATGCTTTTGATGTTTGTGCAATTTGCCATGAGTTACAAAATGGTTTGTCACATTCGGCATGTGAGGAAGTTGGTTCTATTATTTAGAACACTCGTCGAGCTGTTTAAATTGATTTATTTTGGTTAATTACTAACTAGGAATGTGATGCTTCAATCAGTCCATCTAATCATGATTTTATCTCCGATGAGTGTCATTAAACTTGCCATTTTCCCATCAGCGCATCGAATGATAGTTGTTTTACATATTTTGATCTTCATGGTTTAACATCTCATCCTTCAAGTACTTGTCTAATGGTTGAGGCACTTCAACCTTCACTAATGGTCATATCGGGTCCTCACTGTCTTGACAAGCCCACTAAATATGATCAGATTAATTGTCTCTCACAAGATTCTCATCCGGACCCTGTGCTTCTAATTGAAATTTTATCTTTTCAAGGGTTATGGGGTTTTCGAGAGGATTGTTTCAAATTTCACGATCCAATCTATGATTGCCTGGAAGCATATTTCTTAGCAAGCCCTTTCGCTAATAGCAAGTTTCGGTATTTTCTCATGCTTGCTAAGAAGAATGTGAACTAGCTAGAAGTAGTGGCTATGGCCTATATCTCTGATGACAGGAAATACCTTCTATTTTTTATGCAAGTTATTCAAGCTCTTATCTTTTTTGTGGCACAATATTTTATATCTATTTTAATTTCTTATATCTTTATGAATGCAGGTCGAAAGCAGCTACGATGACTTCATTGGAAATTTCATTACACGTGACCCCGAACTACTAGCTAGTTAGGTTAGGAGTAGGTTTAGTTTCATTTTAATAGTTTGTTTTATGTTTTCTGATTTTGGTTTCGCATCATGTTTTGGTTTAGCTTCCTTCTATTCTTTCTTCTAGTTTTATTTCCTGTTCGTGCGTTGTCTTTTATTTCATTTTGTGAGACCTTGAAAGAAGATGCTCTGTTGGCTCAAAAGGAAATGTGGAAAAATACAAAAGGACTTTATGACACTGTAACATTTGGCTAACTCTTCCTCCTTCTTCCTTGTCTTGGTTACACCTTTTGGGTGATGATGTTGTGACGAAAAATACGATTCATCTGTAAGGAGAGTTTTGTGTTGAATCATGATACATGTGTCTATTTTGGAAATCTTATGTTCGTACTTGGTTCCTTATGTTTGGTTGTTTTCACGCATACCCAATTAGTAGAGGAGGAAAAGGGGAAAAAATCAAACGAGCAAACCTAAATCAGAGGTCCCTATATGCTTCTCTAAAGGAACAACCTCTTCTTCTCTCAATAAGTCAAGATCCCTCTTCTATCCATAAAATTAATAAGTGCATATGCTTAGTCCTCTTTACATATATAAATAAAGCAAAAGAAGATAAAGGTTTCCTATGCATAGAGGTAAAGCAAGCAACATCGTCGGGGCACTATCGAGGCTCGAAGCGTAGTGGAGCAATGTTTGTGTTCATGTAGTGACTCTGCTAGGGTATTGTCCAGGCCTGCTGGCAGCGAAGCAACACCAGAGATGAAAAATTATACACTGAAAATCGAAAGCTTTCAAACTAAACTACCCTTTCCAATTCGAAACATTGTGATATTGTTGAATCTTATGATTTTGTTCAACTGAGAAGGCACAAAGGGGACCATGTTTATTCATGGGGTAAGTGGGGAAGCCGAAGTAATCTACACGATGAATCAATACTCCCTGAAGAATTGAGATCCTACACAAAAAATTCAACCAAGCCAGAGAAGTTGGAATTCTACTAGTGTGTCGCCAAGTGTTGTTGTTGCTACAATACCCTCCAAATTTTAGCCTGCACCAAATTTTAGAGTCTACCTTGGTCTTGCATATTATCGTCGCAAACATTGAAGTCCATTGTATGTGTTTTCTCTAAGTGTTTTGGTCCCTTTTTCAAGAAAAAAAAAATGTCTGATTTTTGCATGTTAAGTGTTGCACAATGTATATGAGCTTGTTTTGGTGGTTTCAAGGGGTGACCTTTGTGTAAATGAGTTGATCTTACCATGTAAACATCCATCGCACTCATTTCCAAAATTGCAAGCACTATCGCACAAGTGTTGTCAAGGCCCTCGCAAAGTTGTCACACTTAGGGAAGTATGTTGTTCATGTGTCCTAGATGATCTATGTTGTTGTGTCATTAAGTGTTCTAAGTGTGTGATCACAGTCGAATCTTATCATTGTTCACATTAGCTTCATCAATCCCACACTTAGTCAAATTTTGAAAGCTCTCTGACTAAGCAACTTAGCCTCATCCGACCCTCTTGAACTGTGCATTGCGCAGTCTCAACCCTCTAGCTACAACCCTACCACTTGATGTTGTGTACTGCATAGTTCCTGCCTTCCAGGATTGCGCACTACGCAGTTTCAGTGCTCAAGCCCGGACCTTGACCTCTAAAACTACACAATTCAGCCCTCCAGCCTAGCCGCAACTGTGCATTGCGTAGTATCTAACCTCAAGCCTAGCCCTTGAGCTCTTGAGCTACATAATTTCATAATCACCCAGCCTACTCTGCCTTCCAGAACTGCACAGTGGGCAGGAACAATGCTCAACCCTTCAGCCTGGCTCACTGAGCTCCAAAATTGCGCAATGTGGCTTGCTCAACCCAGCCTGAACTACACATTTCACAATCTCAAGCCTCAATCTTCACCCTTGACTGCCTAAGATGCGCAATTATGCAGTCACTGAGCCTCTCCCTTAGCCTGCCACCTAGTTCCAACTCAGTTAGTGGATCAACAGGCAACATCTTAGACTAGTGGTTTATCAAACTGATGTCGCCTTGTCCTGAATGAATTGTATATGCAGGTACTCTATCATACCATGACAAGATTATAAAGAAGGAGATGGAGAAGGGAAACATGCTGGAAAACATCTTTGTAACTGATTATGCAAGTCGATCAATCAAGAGAAAGGAAAAGGACATGAGTTTGTTACTGCAGCTCAAGACCTGCTATCACTAAAGACTTCTTACCTCTAATCCATATGGAAGGTGGACAGAAGAGCATTCCTAAGAAGACATATAGAAAGGAGCAATAAGAATGGCTTTACATTGTCATGTCATCAAGAATCCCATGTCAGTAGTGTCATGTCATGTCATGTCATGTCATGAGTCTTAATATGCCACATCATTCTTGTGGATTATGTAATGTCTTATTTGAAAATGTATTGTAAAGTGGAAGTCCAAAGGACATGTACAGAAGATGAAGAGTCATGTAAAGTAAAAAAGTCATAGGAAGTCAAACAATCATGAGGGTAGTCAAAGAGTCGCAAGGGAGGTGAAGGATCACCCCATTGGTTATATATACACCCTCAATTTATGAGAAAAGGGACTTTTCACCTTGGCTCCTCCCGTAGGGCATCAGATAAACAAGCTAGTTCTTTTGGGGAGCAAGTAGTGGCTCCAACGCTCCATTATTGGACCTAGTGGTGTTTGTTGTATACATGTGTCTTGGGACTTTTAATTAATATATGAACATTTATGGCCAACACGTTCTTCATGCATGGATTATGAATGTTTGTAAGATTGTTCTGCGAATGTTTATGTATAATGTTTGTTTTCACATGTACTAAAGTAGTTGAACTGTTTCGGTTATTTTAGCGCTTTTCATACTCGAAATGTGTTGTAATGGTTGTAAAGCCCTTCGCATCTTTGTGGACTATTTCGATGGATGTTAGATGGATATCTCTTGATTATGTGTGTTTCTACTAGAGTGGTCCTATTACCTCTCTCTTAGAGGCTCACTTTATTTTCCCTCCGCAATAGAAGAACCTTGACACACCTACAACCGAACGCTCACCAAGCACACTTACTTGCTTTTTGAAGGCACACACGTGTTCATCTCTCTTATTGACAGTTAAAGCCAAGGAAAATATATAATAATACATGGAAATCAGGTTGATACTCTAGATGGGGCTCATATTCCAAATAATGTGAGGTCTAATTGGGACTTCAAATCGGGGATACCTCCTTGGTTGATGGATTTCCAGTATTGTCAACAATGTCCTACACATTTCTCATTGATGTGCCTCGCTCTCTTGTTAAGGCATACAATCTTACATGGAATCCCGCAATGACACGTGACTATTTCAGTTAAATAAAATAACAATTTTTGTTTGTCGTCATATGTTATACTGCGGATCAGCACTCCCAACACTTCTCAATCACACACTGCAATACCGTACCATTATATCACTTCTACGATGAGATGGCTTTAAAATCTACATTTAGTTATTTCATGTGTTCTTGTCATGGAACAACAAGTCATTAATTCCCATACGATATCTATAACAATGACAATGACTAGCTCAACATTAGTTAAATGGTGAATAACCTTGACTTTTTGTGTCCTTTGACAAATTTATTTTCTCGTCCCGTTGCGCCACTTTCATGAATTGTTGCAAATAGAATTAACATCCCACATCATGAATTAGCATTAATTGTATTTAAGAATCCAGTAAGTAATTTATTTTTATTAGTTACTTGGATTTTTCTCAATTATTAACAAGATCCATATATATGGAGTTCCTGGGCACCTGCCATCCATTATTATTATTATCATCAATTGATTGTGGAATTTAGCTTGAGATAATATTTATTATGATCCATTATTACTTGGATTTAAAAGCTAGTTCATCTTTACAACCTCATTAGTATATTAATGCACTAATAATGTGAATCCACATACATAGTAATAATTGTAAAAAGTAGGATTGAATTCCATGGATGTGAAAGAAATGTGTTCCTTGCTTCACACATGCATTTTCTTTGCACATGCGTTCTCTCACACATGACCCACAAGGTAGGTATTTATGTCATTTAAATAGATTCACGTCTAGCCTGCGAGACTACATGTAATCACTTATCGTTTAACAGTAAGACAATAAAGTGTAGTTAAGGGCAAGTGGCACACAAGAAAGATTTATGATAAATGGAAAATTTGATGTCGCACCACGAGAGCTTTAGTGTGTTCCTCAGGCTTGCACTGTAAGCCGCTCACTTTGAAAAAACCTTACCAAGTCTTAACACAATTATCTAAGATATTACTTTTCTTACAAGATCACACTATTGCACCTAAAATTTGTTCAAAGTTGAAGTTTGCATGGAATGAGAACTTGTGTGGAACTGAAATATATGCAAAACTAAAGTATGTGTGGAACTGTGCACATAAAAAGGTAAGTTCCACGATGTGAAAGAAATGTGTTTCTTGTTCTGTATATGCATTTTTTTCGCATACACATTCTCCATTAGCTAACAGAAAATTTGGTGTCCCATCGCGGGACTGTATGTAAGCACTTACGGATTAACAGCAAGTCAATGGAACATTGTTAACGAAAACAGGGAGACAAGAATATCTTATGATAAACAAAAATTTTGACCTAACGCCACGAGAATTTTATAGCGCACTCCTCAGGCTAGAACCCCAAGTATCCCACTTCCAAAAATCTTACCAAGTTTAACACAATTACCACGAAGACATGACTTTATTAAAATATTACACTAATCACTATAGATAAACTTTTTCCAGAGTTCAAGTCTATAAAAAATGAAAACTTATGAAAAACTGAAATCTATGTCGAACAAAACCAAGTGCAAAACTAAAATATCTACAGAATTGCAGACATAAAAAGGCAAGTTCCATTGTCTCGCACAAGATCAACCCAAAACCTAATACCGAATAAAATGTATTGAAATAGTGACATAAATATTTATACTTCAGTGTAATGATTTATCTAATCATATAATTCCTTTTTGTGTTGGATGCAAAGAAAGGAAAATGGCCTTCTCGTGATAAATTATGCTTGTAGCTAACATAAAAATGGTCTTGCCTACAAGGGGTGGGAAGAGGGGGAGGCATTTTATTAAAGCCTGAGGGAAACCAAGAAGCTATGAAGTATTCATGGGAACTTGGAAAGAGGACAAACAATTTGGTTGAAAAGTATGGGCTCCTACTTGGGCTCCATTTCGCTAAAGAAAGGGAAGTCTCCAATATAGCAATCTTGGGAGATTCCCTTATCACCATTCAACATTTACAAAGAGGATCTCTTCCTAAGAATAATCACCTAATCCTTATTCTCTGCAGAATCCTTAGTACCTTGGAATACTTTCCTCACAAGACCTTCTATCACATCTTGAGAAATCAAAACAAGGACGCTGGTGCACTGGAAAATCAGGCCTATCTTCTAAAGGTAGGAAAAATCGACATTAATGGTATGTTTGTATGGTAAGTTATTCCATGATAAATTCCTTTCATGTTCCTATTCATCGTTTCAATATTAGTGCTTATGGGTATGCTAATTGGGGAAAAACCATCTTAGAGGATATCAAGGAATCATTCCTTTAGTCTTGGACTTATAACAATTGTTTTGTTTTGTGGGCATGTCATCATGGTTGAGGTGTCTTGTGGAGGGAGATCATGCCATGCAAACTTCTAACCCTTACAACCCTTGCATGTAGTAAAATTGTCCTCTCAACATTACTACAAACATATTTTTCCCTCGTACCATCTTTCTTGAAGGTTTTAGGGTGGTGGGAGTTAATGGAATTCAATGTTGATGATATCTCTAATGCATTCAAGATTTTGGGTCCTATGATTAAATTCATGGATGGGGATAAGGTGATGAGTATATAGGTTTAAGGAAGTTGGTGTTTATATTGGAGCCAATTTAATTTTTCTTGGTGCAGGGGGTTTCTTCAAGTTCAAAGGTTCCATCCACAAGATTGAACCATAAAGTAGCAAGAGACAAGATTCCAATCTTGTGTTGTGAAAGGAGCCTTTTATTGCAAATTTAGAATCAAAGCTCTATGGTTGCCCCTGCTTGATTATGAAACCAAATTTCTCTTTTGCTCGACGAGGAGTTGTGAATTCTTCTTCTCTGGCTCGTTTATGGTCTCTTAGAATGTTCAGGGGGGCAATTGTAAGGTCCTTCAAGGTAGAGTTGTCATCCTCACTAAAAAAATACGGGGCCCCCTTTTTAGCTCAAGCACTTCCCTCCCTCCATAAACTGGTGAAATGGTGGTTTTATCCTATGGAAGTGATAGTGTGAGAGTCTCCTTACTAAATTTGGCTCCCTTGTTCTTTGAAGGTATCCCTTTATCTGCAGTCATATTAATTCTAGAGATTTCTTCTGCTTGGTCCATTTTTTCTCTTTCTAGTGGGTCTTAGCATTTCTCTCTTCCTGTTTGATTTTTTTCCTATGCCTCGAGCACCCCAATCCTTCCCCCACCCCACCGTCAACTCTAGGCACTCCTTCCTTGATTGACCTCCCAACTCTTTCTTGTCCCTTTGGTTCAAACTCTAGGCCTATCTAGCATTCAATCCTTCTTGGACATAGTCTCCCTTCCTTTGTCTAGCCTCTCATGGAGGACAATATGTATATTTTAATCACTCCAGGTTACAAATTTCCGCACCACCCTATCGTATATCAAGTCAAGAACCTGTACCTTCAATGGAAATTCATTAGCATTCTAATACATTCCTTTTTAAGGTTGAGGAATTGCAAATTCCCAAAGCCTAAGTGAATTGATAAGAAGATGAAATCGATGCCTTGAGATGCCAGTTGGTTAAGTTAAAAATTTTGAGGACTAACGGTGAACAATGCAGCACTGCAAGCAACACTTTTGGAAGCCAGTGTCATAAGATTTCAATAGATCCCCCTCCTGAATTATGATCTCCAATTATAAATTCATTTTTTGTGGTCAATTTTTCAAAGCTTATAGTTGTCGATTGGTTGGTAGAATGTATGTCAGTAGTAGTTTCCTTTTTTTTAAGAATTTCTCTCTTGTTCCTTTTTGAAAAACTAGTAGCTTGGATTTAAATATAAACATTTCCCAGGTATTTTGTTGCGCGTGGGCACAAAAGTAATATCAAATATACCCATTGGTGTAAAAAATATGGTCTTACCAACCATTTTTAAATACATAGATAAATATAGTTGTTTGTGCATCTTTTGATTATGACCTATGACATGTTTTCCTATGTCTTTCACTAATGCATGACCATGTATATTTGTGAGCCAAGAACATCAGTGATCACAAAACTATCTGAAAGTAGTCAGTTATCAAGATTTTATAGTGAGCAAGATCATTTTTCTTTGCATATGTTATATATTCACACATGCCTTCCACAAGTTTTAGACCTAGCAAGATTGTCGAATCAGGAAGACTTACAAGCATAGCTAAATTTTGTGCGGAACAAATGCACGTGCAAAAGTACACTTTTAAGGGTAAGTTTCATTGCTCTAGTAGTGCGCCCAAACATAAACATTAGTTTATAATCGTGTTCCCTCATTTTTATTTCCTTAACCTTCCTCTCTATCTTTTGCCTATGTTAAAACACACATTTTATGGTTTTTCCTTATATGTATAAAAGCCATGGTTATTTGCTTTTGAAACATGCAAAAACCTGTAAAAAAAAATTGATTTTGTTACATGTTGTACACTTTTCCTGCTAACGCACCTCGCTCAGTTATTAAGGCATAAAATCTTACATGCATTTCTACGATGACACATGAATTCTAGTTAAATAACATAGTAATTTTTTATCTCCAGTCATCTGTTAGATCGTAGTTCATGACTCGTTCGTGACTCCCGATACTTCTAAATCACACACTAAATACTGCATTAGTGAATCACTTCCATGATGACGTGGCTTTAAACTCCAAATTTGGCTTTTCCAGGTGTTCCTTTCATGGAATAACATATCATCAGTTTCCATACAATATTTGTAATAGTAGCAATGGCCAACTCAACATTAGTTAAAAGGTGAAAAAACTTGATTTTTGGCATCCTTTGACAAATTTAATTTGTTGTCCCATTGTGCCACTTTCAAGAACTGTTACAAATACAACTAACATGTTGCACCATGACTTAGCATTAATTACCTCAAATCATGTCATTATAGCTTACCAAACGCGCATCTACGAGTACATTGTCTTTTCAAGGTTCATTATTCTTACTTGTGTATAATTAGGATGCCACCTTGCATGAAATTCTCATTATTCGAGTGTTTAATGGCCTTTATCTGGAAATGATATATATTTATTACCTTGTTTCCAAATTTTAACTTCGTTTTATTCTTCTCTATCAACTCAGCTCTTTGACTCCGAATTTTTCCCAAAACTCAAAACGTGGGTTAAAAGCTCAAGAAGATACATAAAGCCCCAGAAGTAGTAGGAAGACTCAGAGGATAACCTAATGGTAACATATTCTCTTATACCATCATTAAAAAAAAATAGATGTTATCGCCTCTTCCTGGTATAGTATGTATAAACAACTCAAGGATGAAATTGAAGCAAGTTTAGAAGAAATAGAACTATGCGAGCCTATTCATAATACCTCCTTGTGTGATGAGGTGAAGTCAATGTTGCATAAAATTGTTGCATGACCCATAATACTTTCATACACAGACATGATTCGATGGGTTGTAAATTATGTAGATGTGGATACACATTCCATATGCACTATTTAGAGGCACAATTATGGGTTCTTTTGGTCCTGACAACCTTCAGGTTATGTATAGACTTCCTAAGCCCAAACTCAAGTATAATGCACAATTTGTGCATAAATTCATTAAAAATTAATGTGTTGAGTATAAAAGGAATATGTATGAATTGCTTAATCCATGGAGGATCGGTGAATAGAGCAAATAAAAATTTTCCAGAAAATATGCTAATGCCCCTCTAAATACAACACAAGTGCCCTTTGTGCCCTCCATGCTCTGCAAAATTTTCGACAGAAAAGGAGTTACACATTTTTCTTTGGAATGGGTTCCACGCATTCAAAGGGCTTCAAAGGGATTTTCTTTGAATCAGAAAATTATCTTGTCTGAGAATATATGCAAGAACATTAATAGTTTTAGAGCTTTTCAATTGGGAAACTATCTTGTCTGAGAATATATGCAAGTGCATTAATAGTTTAGAGCTAACATCCATAGATCTAATCCTCCCTTTTACATGTCAGCCTACATTATGGATGCCATTTTCTTTTAAACTCCTTTTCCTACCATGGAATGGAATGTGTTATCACTGAGAAATTTCCCTGGTTGTGGAAGAAAATAACTAAGGTAACCTCAAACCGCTTTGACGTTGAAAGTTGGCCCTTTCAACCTAGAGAGGGATCTCTCCCTCAAAACTTAGCTACCCAAGGTCAAAGTGGTAGAAGGATTGCAATAAGTCCTATGGCCAGATTTATCTAAGAAAAATTGAGGTTAGTTGGAATGTAGGAAAGTTTCACCGTTGGGCATGGAGTCTGACCCAATCAGGCTTATATAATCACAGGTTCAGTGAGCAAACATCACAAAAGCGAGATATTAACAATTCCTTTAATAATTTTCAGGAAATTTGGATGATAATGGAGGAAAACAGTGTGATATATATGTGAAAAAAAACAAGTATTTAAATATTTGAAACATAAGAAAATGGAGCACAACAATATGAATTCCAAATTCAACCACTTAGCATTCAGACATTGAGGAAAATATTACACCAAGAAACAGACAAGGAATTGCAACACAAGAATTTCTACAAACTGCTCATATAAACTGCTTTATTATAGTTTGATCACACAACACATAAAAATGCTACTTTAAAATAAGTTCCAACCATTTTTCCTTCTTCAGAAATTGTTTATATAGAGAGTACAATAGATAAAACAATTTTTTGGCTTATACTTAATTACAATCTGTTAAAAATAAAAGAGATAAAGTGTATCTCTCAAATACATGAATATAGAAAACTTCCTAATCATATCTGCATCTAAATATCATGTTATTGTTGGATTCATGGTTGGAGATAAGGATCAGCAAGTCAAATTTGATGAGGTGGCATCCAAGTCAACAACTGTCCATAAGCTTTTTCCTCATGAATTCCTGAAAAATAGGGTCCATTGATGCCTTCGAACTCCAAAAAGGTGATATATATTATAAAACTAAGAGAAATTTTCTTAAATGGATCTGTTATGGACAAAAACCTCTTTCAGTTTTGAAAACATCGTTCTCATTTGTTCGATATCTGATTTTGAAACCAGTTACTAAAACATGATTGCAAAATCCTGAAAAACAACCTTCAAATATCCCTTTGAATATTTCAAACCATAACATCTGTTAGAAAACCGAGAGAGGCTTTTTTAAATGGGTCCGTTGTGGATAAAAAAAATCTTTCATATTTGAAAATTTGTTTCCATCTATTTGGAAACCACTCCCGAATTTACTGCATTTTATAGGAAAAACAGTCTTAAAAACAGAGTTTTTGTCAACTAAAAACAAATATCTTTTGGCACCTTTTCCCTTTGGTTACTAAGCTTGTGTCAAAACTTCCAACGTCTAGAAACACAAACAAAGGATATGGAAGTGGGATTTGATTACGATAATGTGGGATAATAATTGTTTTACTTCGGTGGATAAAACAATACAATGATTAACTCTACACAACTTTTAACTCAAAGTAATCTAAGTACTTCCACCATCTGCAAACACTTGAGCTTAAACATGTTATTCCATAAGTGCATTTATTTGGTCATGGAAACGTTTGAATTTTGCATTTGGTGTTGATTTTCTAGCTGTCAAAGTTTAATTGACTGTCTTCAAAAATTCGTGTTGCTACTCTGGTTGTCAACGCAATTTTAAATTTTCAAAACTACGATAGCATTGACATTGTCGTTGTCAGCACAATTTTAAATTTTCAAAACTGTAATAATGCTAACATTGTCGTTGTCAACATTTTAACCTTGTTTATTACAAATTTGAGCTCACAATCTTGTTGTCAGCACTTTTTAAAAATTTCAAACTAAGCAATGTGATAACAATTGGCTTCACAGGGATGTTGTCGATCATGGATGGAAGCAAGAACCCCATAGACCAGAGGCTTGATACATTGAGTTGATCCCAACTCAACAAGTGAAACTTATAACCTACACTGATTCTGTAACTAAAAACCACACACTGCTTACTGTAAAATAAAAACTAAAATTGAAAAACTCTCTGCTAAAAAACCATACTAAAATTCATGCCGGCCCCAACAAGCTTATTGTGCACAATCCTACTTTAGCCTCCTAAATAGCTATCAAATCAAGTGACACAAAAATGCCAATATAGATAATCAAGTAGCTGCTCAAATAATGTATCTCCTTGATTGTGCTCTTTTCCTTGCTCCACATCAATAGATTGTCCTTTCTTAATCTTAGATTTAGTGGGCATAAATCCATCACTTTTACTTTACTACATTCTTTCGACTTATTTAAAAGGTTGAAAACAAATTCATTATTGGCAAAATGTGAAAACTTGGGTCTGCTTAATGATTCTAAAAAGCCTACAAAAGGATCCTCAAATGCCTGCAAACTAATCACACAACAATTTAAAAGACTATCACTTTGATGTCTAATCCCTTCGACTACATATTTGTTTCCATGCATCTCAATTTGATGGTTGCCATAACGAGGCTGAAAATATTCATATGATAGTTGCAATGGAATACTTTCTGATAAAGAAAATATCTTTAGTTGCTTTTGAGAATTAGCATCCAATCATCATTTTCAAAATCCATTTAAGTTAATGGTTGTGAATCTGAATTGACAAAAATTTCCATATACAAAGCCATGGGATCATAAAAAACATGAAAATCTTCCTGCTAATCTATAATTTTGTCAGTTTGTTCTAGTAAACGTATGTGATTTTGCATTGGTTCAAGTTCCTCTTCTTCATTTATGATTTTAAATTTCTCTTTTAGCAGCTTGAATGAAGAAAAGCACAAAGGTAAAGAGTTACCCTCAGCTAATTGATCACTCCCTTTATGTCCAATGTTGTAACTGTGATATATAGGTTGAGTGATTTCATTAGACTACTGAAAATGATCATTTTTTATGAAGGAAATACAATTGGTTGTTCATGAAAGTCATCATCATAATAATAATCATATTCATAATATATAGGAAAATCAAATTTGAAGTAGCAACTTGCTTTTCAACAAGCTTAGTATTGCTCTCTGTAAAAACATCATCATTGAGACTTTCAAGAAAATGTATGATATTATCAATCCTCTACTCATAATGAAATGGATCACGATTCAGAACAAATCTCTTTTGAACATCCTCATTATCTTATTCATCTTCATCTGTAACTTCATCCAAGATTCATTTTGGGAGTTTTTCACATGCTTAAAGATTCTCATATGTTTCCTGAGCATCATTAAACATTTGTTGTAAGGTCATAGATATATTATTCATGAGAAGGTAAGAAAAAATTGTATGATAGGCTATTCCATAACGCAACATGGCAACAACTTGAGGAGGGTGAATGTCTCTATGCATTTTGTGATAAAGACTAAAAAAATTCCTATTAAACATAGAGACCGTTTCATCACTCTGTTTCTCTACGACATGAAACTTTGAAAAATGTTGATCCTTGGATTTCTTCTCACCCCAAAATTTCAGAAAAAATATCACTCAGTTCCTCCCATGAACCAATGAATTTAGACTCTAAATGTCCGAACCATTCTTTAGCATCCCCTTGTAATGATTGAGAAAATGTTCTCAAGTAAACATCAACATGCTCAACATAAAAAAGGTCTATAAAATGCTCAAAGGATTAAATGTGTGTTAGGTTCCCCATCAAACTTGGGAAGGTATTTGTACTGTTTTGGAGGAAAATAATGGAAGTTATTTGACAATCTTAAGGGTCCATATCTCTCTTGAAGCTTAGAAGGTATACAATTAGATATAGGAGGTGTAATATAAGCTTTGATCACATGAGGCTCACGAGACTGGGCATGGACATCATATGGCTCATATGAAAAAACTTGGTCAAGATCACCTATTGTCGCTTTTTCTAGCACCCACAACACGAGTGCTTCGGGATACATAGAAAGCTTCCTAGAGACAACCTTTGGGTTGATTGTAGACCAGTGCCTAGGACATCTTAAAGAGAGGAGAGCATGGACAATTATCTGTGAGGGGCTTTTTGCAACACTCCAATTTTCACGTAACAAAAAATATAATTAAGGGGGCTTGGTTTAATAGCCCCTCATCAAGGTAAACTCAAGCCAATACATGGATCTAAATGTTTAGGGGGTAAATCGGGCCAACCTCAAAGAGAAATGTTTGGTTCTAGTGGCCAACACATAACAACAGGGAATCTTAATATCGACATTGTAGTAATATGAAAAGGAGGAAAGAAATGTGGGGATTCGACACATAGGGATGTAACATAATCCTAGGCAACAATGTCCCGACAAAGGCATGGAAGATTGAGGAGGTGGGATGGTAGAAACAATGGAGCGCGAATGAAGGTTTCATGGAATATACCTCATAACATTTGTCACCAAAAGCATAAGTAAATATGTGCACTTTACAGGTACATAAGTAAACATGTAGCTAACACAAGTATTGTTACTACTTAGTAACAAATATACAATCATGGACAAGGGAGAAACCGACAGCTTCATTTCACTTTTTCAGAGAAAGGAAAACACAAATGAAATGAGATTTACAAAGAGGAAACATATTGCACATTGAAATTCTTGGAATCACCAGAATAGTTTCATTAATACCCAAATAACTGGTCCATAATGTTCAGCAGTGTATCACTCTAATCCCTCATGAACAGGCAATTAGAACCAAAGTGGAATCACAGAATTTGGACCCCTATGGGTGAAAAATTCTGGAACATTTTCTTAAGTGCTTCTCCCCCTCTTTTATAGCAAGAAGGGGGGCTTTGAATGCACATTTGAAAAATATCCAAGCCAAGGGCCAGCTGTCCAATTGACTAGATGCCTAGGCCTGCGATAGCCCTGCTACCCAAACCGATTTCCTCGGATTTGATTCCGTTCTTGGAAATATAGAAATTTCATAATAAAAGAAATTACAGAAAAGTTGAAAACAGGAAACTTAATGATGATGGAGGAAAATATCGTCCTGCGATTCCTGTGAAAGCTCTTGATTAGGCCACATCTCTACCACAATGTATCCCTCCTGTGCTTGGTCGGTTTCTGTCGCTTTCACCTTAACTGCCTGAATCACTCCTTCTCTAGAGCAGGGAGTGGATCGATTGTGAGTTCCATGATATCGACTAGAAGTGGCGAATGTCTTGGCAGTCCTTCGTTGTGTATCTGAGTGGAGCCCCATGCTAAGCCATTAATTTTCCTGAGTCCCCACACCTTCATTTACTCTGTACTCTATTTGATGATCGTGCTGTTGGATATACGCTGAAAAATACTCTCGCCATCCCACTGAGCGGAAGCGGAATAGACGTTTTAATGTTCATTGATCTGGGCTACTAATCCAGGTCGATTCAATCTGGGCCATGATCCGGGCTTATTGGTATCGCAATCACTATACAGGAGATGGCATTTTTACCATATTTCATAGTTCTTGCTGATTGTCCAGACGTGAAACTTCAATAAAGCATGATACATAAAAGACTGCATCCGGAACCAAGACTTGCATATCACCATTAGAAAGCGAAAAGGGGCTTTAACACTAATTTTATGGTGATTTCCCAATATGTCAGACCTAAAATTTCTCAAAACCATAATACATATCCTTTTGGGTCCATCGCAATCGCAAGTCGGAAGGGAGTTCAATGGAGGAGGGAGTTATGTTTTATGGGATCCCTGATTGCGATATCGCAATCGGCGGGGGGAGGACCTTATCGCGATCGGCGGCAAGGTGGAAATATCATGATTGGTGGGGGGAGGACCTTATCGTGATTGGTGGAAAGGTCGAAATATCATGATCAGTGGGGGGAGGACCTTATCGTGATTGGTGGAAAGGTCGAAATATCATGATCAGCGGGGGGAGGACCTTATCGCAATCAACGAGGAGGACATTATTGCAATCAGAAGGTGGAGAAGGGATATAGATATGAAAATCTGTGGGGAATTTGCGATATGCGATATTGGCAGAGAATTTGCGATATCGCAATCAACAGGGGAAGAACTTTATTGCGGTAGACGGGAAAATTTGCGATATGCGATATCACAATCACAAAAGGAAAAGGGAGATGAGCGGATATGCATTGCAAAGGAAAATGGGCAGATAGCGATAAATTTTTGTGAGTCCCAGCCTTTTAAAAGGCCTTCAGTATGTTTTATGAATGTTTTTAAGATATTTCAAAGGGGAATGAGGAAACATGATTAGAGTTGGAAATACAAAGGGATTTCAGCAAGAGTTAAAAAAGGGTCACCGCAACTAGAGTTTAAAAAACAAAGGAAAAAATGGGGTTTGTGAAAGAAATGGTTTTAAAAGGATATGGAAATTTTTCTAGACAATTTAAACTAGACATGTTCTTCCTCCTTTAATCATATATAACATATGGCTTGGAGGTTAGTTCCAAACATCTTTGTTCTTTTGCCCTCTTTGTACAACTGGAATATATTTTTGTAGTGAGTGACAACATTGGCTCCAACTGGGGACACTGCCTTGTTGGCAAGGTGCTGAGAACCTACAGACCAGGAACCTTTACCATTGGGCATGGAGTTAAAATATAATGAGCTTACATAACCAGAAAATCTCCATGAAACTCTATTCGCAAAGGGTTCTTTCCTCATAGAACTAAAATGCAGAAAAATAAATTCTACCAACTGGAAATTAAATGCTCAGCTAGTGAGCTTATTTATATACAACTCCTATCTACGTACAGGGCTCAATTCACCTAAGTGAGTTCAACCCTCCAATGAAGTTAGGCCAGCATTTGGGTGTTGGACCTAATGCCTCCCTGTTGGTGAAATTTGAAAATCAAAATAAGCATGCACCATGAAAAATCTTCAACTGAAAAACCTGATACATGCTCTAGGAACAACCTTTGTTGCTGACTTAAGAATTTTGTCATGTAGTCAGCTACAGGGTTAGAGAACAGATAAGAAAGATTTGTAGCTTCCTTTTTTTATGCAAAGTCTGTTGACCAATATCTTCTTGGTCAGGGCAGTTGCAAGTATGGCTCAACTCCTCAGCTTTAGATTTTTCAAGCAAAATTGGTTGTTGGAAGCCTTCTCCCCACTTGTTGGTGAACCACTCCATCTAAACATCCATAATCATCTTGTCCTCCTCTGAATAATATGAATCATAAATCGAAGGGGGTTCTTGATCTTGTTCTCCGGGTGGAGGATGTGCATTGTAAACTAGAGCCTCTTTGTTGACCTCTTGGTGGGCCTCCTCTTCTTGTGCAGCTTCCCATGACTAAGATTGTTGTGGCTCTGCATCACATGACTCTCCATCAAAGTCATATGCATCATAAGAAGGAGAAACATCAAACTCAGTTGAATAAGATCTCTGAGGGTTTATTTGCAGCTCGATGATGTTTCTTTCTTTGCATTCTTGTTCATTTGGTGATGCTTCTTTATGTGAGTAGATGTTTTCTTGGAATGGAGTCTCACAAACATCTTCAGCAGGGTCATTACCCTTACGGATATTTTCAACATTAAAACATGTGCAACAATCTTCAAATAGAGCATTCGGTGGATACAATCTTTTGCAATAATGATGGAATGCCATATGAAAACATTTTAAGGAGGATACACTGTCACGAGGTATTGTTATGTACCAAACTCTGAAATCTTCTTCTAAAGAGTACATGAACAATTTCATTTGTGCATCTTCAAAAATAATACCCTGTTGCACCATTCATTCATGAAAGTCTTTGAGATGGCAGTCAAGCCTTCTATCTGTGTTCCCACTGAATCTAGGCAACTAGGTATTCCATTCATGAAATGAAGGGACATGATTGGGATAAGCAACAATAGAAGAAAAATCCAATGGGGCAAATTGGTTGGCCAGGAATGTAGGAATGGCCATTTTGAAAACCTTCCTAGGTGAATGATTTCAGGTTCAAAGGTAGGGAAAGTTTTCCACTACTTTAGCATCAGAGTGATTATGAGGTTGCTTGAAAGCCATGATGATCAAATAGAGATATGGATAGTGGAGTCACCGGGATGTTTACCATAAAATTGAAACAATGGAGTCGCCAAGGTGAGAGATCTTCAACCCACACTTCCCTTGCTCACCTAACAGAGGGAATGTAAAAAAATTGCGTACCCAGGGAAAAATATTCTATTATATTCCCTGGCAACGGCACTAGAAAGATGTTGTCGCTTTTTCTAGCACCTGTAGCACGAGTGCTTCGAGAGACATAGAAAGCTTCCTAGAGACAACCTCTAGGTTGATTGTAGACCAATGCCTTGGACATATTAAAGAGAGGAGTGCATGTAATATTATCTATGAGGGGGTTTTTATAACACTCCAATTGTCACGTAATAAAAACTATAATAAAGGGGGCTTGGTTCAATAGCCCTTCATCAAGGTAGACTCAAGCCAATACATGGATCCAAATGTTCAGGGGGGTAAATTGGTCCAACCTCAAAGAGAAATGTTTGGTTCTGGTGGTCGACACATAACAACAAGTAGTCTTAATATCAACGTTGTAGTAACATGAAAAGGAGGAAAGAAAGGTGGGGATTCGATGCATAGGGCTGTCACATAATCCTAGAAACAATGTCCCGACAAAGGAATGGAACATTGAGGACGTGGGATGGTAGAAACAATGGAGCATGAATGAAGGTTTCATGGCATATACCTCATGGGCACATTTTTCACCAAAAGCATAAGTAAATTTGTGCACTTTACAAGTACATAAGTAAATCTGTAGCTAACACAAGTACTGTTACTACTAAGTAACAAATATACAATCATGAACAAGGGAGAAATCGACAGCTTCATTTCACTATTTCAAAAAAAGGAAAACACAAATGAAATGATATTTACAAAGAGGAAACATATTGTGGATTGATCTGCTTGGAATCACTAGAATAGTTTCATTAATACTTGGAGGGTCCAAATAACCAGTCCATAACATTCAGTAGTGTATCGCTATAATCCCTCATGAACAGGCAACTAGAACCAAAGTGGAATCACATAATTTGGACCCCTGTGGGTGTAGAATTCTGGAACCTTTTCTTAAGTGTTTCTCCCCCTCTTTTATACGGAGAAGGGGGGCTTTGAATCCACATTTACAAAATATTTCAACCAAGGGCCAACTGGCCGACTGACTAGATGCCTAGCCTACGGCAGCCCTGTTACCCAAACTGATTTCCTCAGATTTGATTCCGTTCTTGGAAATATAGAAATTTCATAATAAAAGAAATTACAGAAAAATTGAAAAGAGGAACTGAATGATGATGGAGGAAAATATCGTCCTGCGATTACTGTGAAAGCCCCTGATCAGGCCACATCTCTACCACAATGTATCCCTCCTACTGCTTGGCTGGTTTCTGTCGCTTTCACCTTAACTACCTGAATCGCTCCTTCTCTAGAGCAGGGAGTGGATCGATTGTGAGTTCCATGTTATCGACTAGAAGTGGTGAATGTCTTGGCAGTCCTTCGTTGTGTATCTGAGTGGAGCCCCATGCTAAGCCATTAATTTTCCTGAGCCCCCACACCTTCATTTACGCTGTATTCTGTTTGATGATCGTGATGTTGGATATATGCTGAAAAATACCCTCGCCATTCCACTGAGCGGAAGCAGAATAGACGCTTTAATGTTCATTGATCTGGGCTACTAATCCAGGTCGATTCAATCTGGGCCGTGATCCGGGCCTGTTGGTATCACAATCACTATACAGGAAAGCCCCTGATTAGACCACTTCTCTACCATAATGTATCCCTCCTACTACTTGGCTGATTTTTGTCACTTTTGCCTTAACTGCCTTAATCGCTCGTTCTCCAGAGCAGGGAATGGATCGACTGTGAGTTGCCTATTACAAACTAGAAGTGGAGAATGTCATGGCAGTCCTTCGTTGTGTATCTGAGTGGAGCCCCATGCTCAGCCATTAATTTTCCTGAGTCCCCATACCTTCATTTACTCTATATTATGTTTGATGACCGTGTTGCTGGATATACGCCGAAAAATACCCTCATCGTCCCACTGAGCAGAAGCGGAATAGACATTTTAATGTTCGTTGATCTGAGCTACTGATCCGAGCCGATTCAATCTGGATCGTTGATCCGAGCTTGTTGGTATCGCAATCGCAATATAGGAGGGGGCCTTTTTACCATATTTCATAGTGCTTGTCGATTGTCCGGACGCGAAACATCAATAAAGCATGATACATAAAATATCGCATCTGAAACTAAGACTCGCATATCGCCATCAAAAAGCGAAAAAGGGGCTTTAACACTAGTTTTGTGGTGATTTCCCAATATGTTGGACCTGAAATTTCTCAAAACCATAATACATATCCTTTCGGGTCCATCGCAATCACAAATCGGAAGGGAGTTCAGCGGAGGAGGGAGTTATGTTTTGTGCGATCCCTGATTGCGATATCGTAATCGGCGGGGGGAGAACCTTATCGCGATTGGTGGGAAGGTAGAAATATCGCGATCGACGCAGGGAGGACCTTATCGCGATCAGCAGGAAGGTGGAAATATCACCATCGATGGGGAGGACCTTATCGCAATCGGCAGGCAGAGAAGGGACTTAGATATGACAATTAGCGAGGGAAGAAATTTATTGTGGTAGGTGGGAAATTTTATGATATGTGATATCGTAATCACAAAAGGAAAATGGAGATGAGAGGATATGTATTGTAAAGGAAAATGGGCCGATAGCGATAAAATTTTGTGGGTCCCAACATTTTAAAAGGCCTTCGGTATGTTTTATGAATGTTTTTAAGGTATTTCAAAGGGGAATGATGAAACACAACTAGAGTTGGAAATACAAAGGGGTTTCAGCTAGAGTTAAAAAAGGGTCACCGCATCTAGAGTTTAAAAAACAAAGGAAAAATGGGGTTTGTGAAAGAAATGGTTTTAAAAGGATATGGAAATTTCTAAAAAAAAAATTAAATTGGACCTGTTCTTCCTCCTTTAATCATGGATAACATATGTCTTAGAGGCTAGCTCCAAACATCTTTGTTCTTTTTCCCTCTTTGTATGACTGGAACATATTTTTGTAGTGAGTGACAACACCAATGCAAGAAGAAGGCATATCTAAAGATTTTAAAGAATGATATACAAGTGTAGATCTATGGTTTGCATTTGAATACAATAAGCAATGAAATATTCTTTTGATATGTTCAGGAAAGGGCAAGAATTAGTTGAAAAAAAATAATATTACATCTTGGATTAAACTCAAGCTTTGATACTTGGTTTTCCCATATTGTCCTTTCATGCCTTTGTCAATAAGGCTCATCCTCCATTGGAGTCATTGAACTTTATTTGAAGCTTGATTGGAGTCACCAGGTGAATTATGCACAACTTGCTTATGTTTGAAAATGGTTCACCATCATCAATCATATATGGGTCTTGTCGTTCTCCTAGGGAAAATTTCACCTTCGCACATCGACAATGACGCCAAAATGTTATCACTCAGAAATTTCCCTAGTTGTGGAAGGAAATAACTGAGGTAACCTCAAACCGTTTTGAGGTTGAAAATTGGCCCTTTCAACCTAGAGAGGGATCTCTCCCTAAAAACTCAACTACCCAAGGTCACAGTGGTAGAAGGTTTGCAATAAGTCCTATGGCCAAAGTTATTTAAGAAAAATTGAGGTTGGCTAGAATGTAGGAAAGTTTCACCATTGGGCACGGAGTCTGACCAAATCAGGGTTATATAATTACATGTTTAGTGAGCAAACATCACAAAAGCGAGATAGTAACAATTCCTTTGACAATTTTCAAGAAATTTGGAGGATAATGGAGGAAAACAATGTTATATATATGTGAAAAAAAAGAAGTATTTGAATATCTTAAACATAAGAAAATGGAGCACAACAATATGAATTCAAAATTCAACCACTTAGCATTCGCACATTGAGGAAAATATTACACCAAGAAACAAACAAGGAATTGCAACATAGGAATTTTTGCAAACTGCTCACATAACCTGCTTTATTATAGTTTAGTTACACTATACATAAAAATTCTACTTTGAAATAAGTTCCAACCCTTTTTCCTTCTTCAGAAACTGTATATATAGAGAGTACAATAGATAAAACAAATTTCTGGCTTATCCTTAATTATAATTTGTTAAAAATAAAAGAGATAAAGTGTATCTCTCAAATACATGCATATAGAAAACTTCCTAATCCTATATGAATCTAAATATCATGTTGTTGCTAGATTCATGGCTGGAGATAAGGATCATCAAGTCGAATTTGATGAGGTGGCATCCAAGTCAACAACTGTCCATGAGCTTTTTCCTAACGAATTCTTGAAAAATAGGGTCCAGTGATCCCTTTGAAACTCCAAAACGGTGATCGTTGTTAGAAAAACAAGAGACATTTTCTCAAATGGTTTTGTTACAGACAAAAACCGCTTTTAGTTTTGAAAAATTTGTCCTCATTTTTTCAGGATCTGATTTTGAAAACAGTCACTAAAACAAGATTGTAAATTCCTCAAAAACAACCTTCAAATATCCCTTCGAATATTTCAAACCATAACACCTGTTAGAAAATCGAGAGAAATTTTTTTAAATGGATCCGGTGTGGACAAAAAGCTCCTTCATATTTGGAAAATTTGTTTCCATCTGTTCGGAAACCGCTCTCAAATTTAATGCCTTTTAGAGGAAAACAGTGTAAAAAACAAAGCTTTTGTCAAGTAAAAACAAATATGTTTTGTCACCTTTTCCCTTTGACTGCTGAGCTTGTGTCATAACTTCCACCACCCAGAAACATAGACAACAATTGTTTTACTTTGGTGGATAAAACAATACGAATGATTAACTCTGAACAACTTTTAACTCATGGTAATATAAGTACTTCCACCATCTAGAAACACTTGAGATTAAACATGGTATTCCATCGATGCATTTCTTTGGTCATGAAACAATTTGAATTTTACATTTGGTGCTTATTTTCTAGCTGTCGAAGTTTAATTAACAGTCTTCAGAAATTCGCGCTGCTACTTTGGTTGTCAGCGCAATTTTAAATTTTCAAAACTGCAATAATGCTGACACTGTTGTTGTTAGCACAATTTTAAATTTTCAAAACTACAATAACCCTAACACTATCATTGTCAGCACTTTAACCCTGTTTATTATAAATTCGTGCTAACACTCCCGTTGTTAGTGCTTTTTAAAATTTTCAGACTAAATAATGTGATAACAATTGGCTTCATGGGGATGTTGTTGATTATGGATGGCAGCAAGAACCCCTTAGACCAGAGGTTTGATCCCAACTCAACAACTGCAACCTGCACTTATTCTGTAACTGAAAACCACACATTTCTTACTGCAAAATGAAAACTGAAATTGAAAAACTAAATAGAAATTCATGCTTACGCCAATAAGCTTATTGCACACAATCCTACTTTAACCTGATAAATAATTGTTGGATCAAGTGACAAAAAAATTCCAATATGGCCAATCAAGTAGCTGCTCAAATAATGTAGCTCCTTGATTGTGATGTTTTCCTTGCTCCACATCAGTAGATTGTCCTTTCTTAATCTTAGATTTAGTGGGCATAAATCCATCACTTTTACTTTACTGCATTCTTGCAACTTATTTAAAATGTTTAAAACAAATTCATTATTGATAAAATGCGAAAACTTGGGTTTGCTTAATGATTTTAAAAGGACTGCAAAAGGATCCTCAAATGCTTGCAAACTGATCTCACAACAATGTAAATGACTATCACTTTGATGTGTAATCCCTTCAGTTGCATATTTGCTTCCGTGCATCTCAATTTGATGGTTGTTATAACGATGCAGAAAATATTCATATGACAATTGCAATGGAATACTTTCTGATAAAGAAAATATCTCTGGGTGCTTTTGGGAGTTAGCATCCTTAAAATCATCATTTTCAAAATCCTTGTAAGTTAATGGTTGCGAATCTAAATTGATAAAACTTTCCATATACAAAGCCATGGGATCATGAAAAACATGAAAATCTTCCTGCTAATCTATAACGTTGTTAGTTTGTTCTTGTAAATCTATGTGATTTTGCATCGATTAATGTTCCTCTTCTTCATTTATGATTTTAAATTTCTCTTTTAGCAGCTTGAATGAAGAAAAACACAAAGGCAAAGAGTTACCCTCAGCGAATTGATCACTCTCTTTATGTCTAATGTTGTAACTGTGATATATAGGTTGAGTGCTTTCATTAGACTACTGAAAATGAACTTTTTTTATGAAGGAAATACAATTGGTTGTTCATGAAGTCATCATCATATTCATCATATATAGGAAAATCAAAATTTGAAGCAACAAGTTGCTTTTCAACAAGCTTATTATTGCTCTGTGCAAAAACATCATCATTGAGACTTTTAAGAAAATGTATGATATTATCAATCCTCTACTCATAATGAAATGGATCAAGATTCAGAACAAATCTCTTTTGAACATGCTCATTCTCTTGTTCATCTGCATCTGTAACTTCATTCAAGATCTGTTTTGGGAGCTTCTCACATGGTTGAATATTCTCATCCATTTCTTGGGCATCATTAAACATTTGTTGTAAGGTCACGAATCTCTTATTTATGAGAAGGTAAGAAAATTTTGAATGATAGGTTGTTGCATAATGCAACATGGCAACAACTTGAGGAGGTTGAATGTCTCTAGGCATTTTGTGATAAAGACTAAAAAATTTCCTATTAAACATAGAGACAGTTTCATCACTCTGTTTCTCTATGACACGAAACTATGAAAAATTTTGATCCTTGGATTTCCTATCACACCAAAATTTCAGAAAAAAAGAAAAAGAAAAAAAGAAAAATAAATAAATCATTCAGTTCCTCCCATGAACCGACTGATTCAGACTCTAAATGTATGAACCATTCTTTAGGATCCCCTTGTAATGATTGAGAAAACGTTCTCAAGTAAACATCAACATGCTCAACTTCAAAAAGGTCTATAAAATGCTCGAAGGCTTGAATGTGTTTTTCAGCTGCAAAGTTATTAGGTTCCTCGTCAAACTTGGGAAGCTATTTGTAATGTTTCAGAGGAAAATCATGGAAGGTATTTGACAATCTTAAGGGTCTATATATCTCTTGAATCTTAGAAGGTATAAGGTTAGATATATGAGGTGTAATATAAGATTTGATCACATGAGGCTCACAATACTGGTCATGGACATCATATGGCTCAGATGAAAAAACTTGGTCAAGATCAACAATGCAAGAAGGAGGTATATCTAAAAATTTTAAAGAAGGATCTACAAGTGTAGATTTATGGTCTGCATTCGAATACAATAAGCAATGAAAAATTCTTTTGATATGCTCGGGAAAGGACAAGAAGTAGTTGACAAAAAATAATATCACATCTTGGATTAAAGTCGAGGTTTGATACTTGGTTTCCTCATGTCTTTGTCAATAAGGCTTATCCTCAATTGAAGTCTTTGAACTTAATTTGAAGCTTGATTGGATTCACCAGATGAATGATGCACAACTTGCTTATGTCTGAAAATTGTTCACCATCAGGAATCAGAACCGGATCTTGTCGTTCTCCTAAGGAAAATTTCACCTTCACTTGCCGGCAACGGCGCCAAAATGTTATCACTTAGAAATTTCCCTAGCTGTAGAAGGAAATAAATGACATAATCTCAAACCGCTTTGAGGTTGAAAATTGGCCCTTTCAACCCGGAGAGGGATCTCTCCCTAAAAACTCAACTACTCAAGGTCACAGTGGTAGAAGATTTGGAATAAGTCCCATGGCTAGAGTTATTTAAGAAAAATTGAGGTTCGCTAGAATGTAGGGAAGTTTCACCATTGGGCATGGAGTATGACCCAATTAGGCTTATATAATCACATGTTTAGTGAACAAACATCATAAAAGCAAGATAGTAACAATTCCTTTGACGATTTTTCAGGAAATTTGGAGGATAATGGAGGAAAACAGTGTGATATATATGTGAAAAACACAAGTATTTAAATATCTAAAATATAAGAAACTGGAGCACAACAATATGAATTCCAAATTCAACCACTTAGCATTCAGACATTAAGGAAAATATTACACCAAGAAACAGACAGGGAATTGCAACACAAGAATCTCTGCAAACTGCTCATATAAACTGATTTATTATAGTCTGATCAAAATGTACATAAAAAGTCTACTTTCAAATAAGTTCCAACCCTTTTTCCTTCTTCAGAAACTATCTATATAGAGAGTAAAATAGATAAAACAAATTTCTGGCTTATCCTTAATTACAATTTGTTAAAAATAAAAGAGGCAAAACGTATCTCTCAAATACTAGCATATAGAAAACTTCTTAATCCTATCTGCATCTAAAGGTCATGTTGTTTCTAGATTCATGGCTGGAGATAAGGATCATCAAGTCGAATTTGATGAGGTGGCATCCAAGTCAACAATTGGCCATGAACTTTTTCCTCATGAATTCCTGAAAAATAGGGTCCAATGATCTCTTTGAAACTCCAAAATGGTGATAGTTGTTAGAAAAACGAGAGAAATTTTCTTGAATGGTTTTGTTAGAGACAAAAACCTCTTTCAGATTTGAAAAATGCGTCCTCATTTCTTTGGGATCTGATTTTGAAAACAATTACTAAAACAAGATTGCAGAATCCTCAAAAACAACCTCAAATATCCCTTCGAATATTTCAGACCATAACACTTGTTAGAAAACCGAGAGAGGTTTTTTTAAATGGGTCTATTGTGGATAAAAAACTCCATATTTTGAAATTTTGTTTCCATCTATTTAGAAACCGCTCCTGAATTTACTACCTTTTAGAGGAAAAACAGTCTAAAAAAACAAAGTTTTTGTCAAGTAAAAGCAAATATGTTTTGGCACCTTTTCCCTTTGACTGTTGAGCTTGTGTCATAACTTCCACTGCCCAAAAACACAGACAACAGAGATGGGAGTTGGATTTCATTACAAGAATGTGGGATAACAATTTGTTTACTTCGGTGGATAAAACAATACAAATGATTAAGTCTGCACAACTTTTAACTCATGGTAATATAAGTACTTCCATCATCCGGAAACACTTGAGATTAAACATGTTATTCCATCAACATATTTCTTTGGTCGTGAAAAAGTTTGAATTTTGCAGTTGGTGTTGATTTTCTAGCTGTAGAAGTTTAATTGACTGTCTTTAGAAATTCGCGCTGCTACTCTGGTTGCCAGTGCAATTTTAAATTTTCAAAACTGCAATGATGCTGACACTGTAATTGTCAGTGCAATTTAAAAATTTCAAAAGTGCAATAACACTAACACTATTGTTGCTAGCGCTTTAACCCCGTTTATTACAAATTTGCGATGACACTCCCATTGTCAGTGCTTTTTAAAAATTTTAAACTAAATAATGAGATAACAACTGGCTTCACGGGGATGTTGTCGATCATGGATGGCAACAAGAACCCCATAGACCAGAGGCCTGATCCCAACTCAACAACTGCAACTTGCAACCTACATTTATTCTGTAACTGAAAACCACACACTGCTTATTGCAAAATGAAAATTGAAATTGAAAAACTCACTGTTGAAAAACCAAATTGAAATTCATGCTTGTGCTAGCAAGCTTATTGCACACAATCCTACTTTAACCTGCTAAATAATTATCGGATCAAGTGACAAAAAAATTCCAATATGGCCAATAAAGTAGTTGCTCAAATAATGTAGCTCCTTGATTGTGCTCTTTTCCTTGCTCCACATCAGTAGGTTGTCCTTTCTTAATCTTAGCTTTAGTGGGCATAAACCCATCACTCTTTACTTTACTGCATTCTTGAAACATATTTAAAAGGTTGAAAACAAATTCATTATTGATAAAATGTGCAAACTTGGGCCTTCTTAATGATTCTAAAATTACTACAAAAGGATCCTCATATGCCTACAAACTGATATCACAACAATGTAAAAGACTATTACTTTGATGTGTAATCCCTTCGACTGCATATTTGTTTCCATGCATCTCAATCTAATGCTTGTCATAACGAGGCTAAAAATATTCATATGACAGTGGCAATGGAATACTTTCTAATAAAGAAAATATCTATGGTTTCTTTTGGAATTAGCATCCTTACAATCATCATTTTCAAAATCCCTATAAGTTAATGGTTGTGAATCTGAACAGACAAAACTTTCCATATACAAAGCCACGTGATCATGAAAAACATGAAAATCTTCCTGCTAATCTATAATGTTGTTAGTTTGTCCCAATAAACCTATGTGATTTTGCATTGGTTCAAGTTCCTCTTCTTCATTTATGATTTTAAATTTCTCTTTTAGCAACTTGAATGAAGAAAAGTACAAAGGAAAAGAGTTACCCTCAACTAATTGATCACTCTCTTTATGTCCAATGTTGTATCTGTGATATAGAGGTTGAGTGCTTCATTAATCTTTTGAAAATGAATATTTTTTTATGAAGGAAATACAATTGGTTGTTCATGAAATTCATCATCATAATAATCATCATATTCTTCATATATAGGAAAATCAAAATTTGAAATTTCTTTTCAACAAGCTTATTATTGCTCTTTGCAAAGACATCATCATTGAGACTTTCAAGAAAATGTATGATATTATCAATCCTATGCTCATAATGAAATGGATCAGGATTCAGAACAAATCTCTTTTGAACATGCTCATTCTCTTATTCATTTGCATCTATAACTTCATCCAGGATATGTTTTGAGTGTTTCTCACATGCTCGCAGATTCTCATATATTTTCAGAGCATCAATAAACATTTGTTGTAAGGTTACAAATATTCTGTTCATGAGAAGGTGAGAAAAATCTGAATGAAAGGTTGTTGCATAACACAACATGGAAACAACTTGAGGAGGTTGAATGTCTATAGGCATTTTGTGATAAAGATTGAAAAAATTCGTATTGAACATGGAGACAATTTCATCCCTTTGTTTCTCTATGACATGAAACTCTGAAAAATGTTGATCCTTGGATTTCCTCTCGCCCCAAAATTTTAGAAAAATATCAGTCAGTCTCTCCCATGAACCAACTGATTCAGGCTCTAAAGGTCTGAACTATTTTTTAGCATCCCCTTGTAATGGTTGAGAAAAAATTCTCAAGTAAACATCATTATGCTCAACTTCAAAAAGGTCTATAAAATGCTCGAAGGCTTGATTGTGTTTTTTAGCTGCAAAGTTGTCAGGTTCCCTTTCAAACTTGGGAAAGTATTTGTAATGTTTCAGAGGAAAATCATGGAAGGTATTTGACAATATTAAGGGTCTATATCTCTCTTGAATCTTAGAAGGTATAAGATTAGAAACAAGAGGTGTAATATCAACTTTGATCACATGAGGCTCAGAAGATTGATCATGGACATCATATGGCTCAGATGAAAAAACTTGGTCAAGATAATCAATGCAAGAAGAAGGTATATCTACAATTTTTAAAGAAGGATATACAATTGTAGATCTATGGTTTGCATTCGAATACAATAAGCAATGGAAAATTATTTTGATATGCTTGGGAAAGGACAAGAAGTAGATGACAAAAAAAATATTACATCTTGGATAAAACTCAAGCTTTGATACCTGGTTTTCTGTATTGTCCTTTCATGTCTCTGTCGATAAGGCTCATCCTCCATTGGAGTCTTTGAATTTGATTTGAAGCTTGATTAGCGTCACCAGGTGAATGATGCACAACTTGCTTATGTCTGAAAAATGTTCACCATCAACAATCAAATTTGTATCTTGTTATTCTCCTAGGGAGAATTTCACCTTCGCTCCCCGGCAACGGTGCCAAAATGTTATCACTCAGAAATTTCCCTAGCTTTGGAAGGAAATAACTAAGGTAACCTCAAACCACTTTGAGATTGAAAGTTGGCCCTTTCAACCTGGAGAGGGATCTCTCCCTAAAAACTCAGCTACCCAGGGTCACAATGGTACAAGGTTTGCAAAAAGTCCCATGGCCAGATTTATTTAAGAGAAATGGAGGTTATTTGGAATGTAGGAAAGTTTCACCTTTGGGTTGGATTCTGACCTAGTCGAGCTTATATAATCACAAGTTTAGTGAGCAAACATCACCAAAGTGAGATAGTAATTCCTTTGATAATTTTTAGGAAACCTGGAGCATAATGGAGGAAAACATTGTGATATATATGTGAAAAAACAAGTATTTAAATGTCTAAAACATAAGAAAATGGAGCACAACAATATGAATTCCAAATTCAACCACTTAGCATTCAGACATTGAGGAAAATATTGCACCAAGAATCAGACATGGAATTGCAACATAGGAATTTTTGCAAACTTCTCACATAAACTACTTTATTATAGTTTGATCACACAGTAGATAAAAAGGCTACTTTCAAATAAGTTGCAACCATTTTTCCTTCTTCAGAAACTATTTATATAGAGAGTCCAATATATAAAATAATTCTATGGCTTATCCTTAATTACAATCTGTTAAAAATAAAAGAGATAAAGTGTATCTATCAAATACATGCATCTAGAAAACTTCCTAATCCTATCTGCATCTAAATATCATGGTGTTGTTGGAGTTATGTCTAGAGATAAGGATAACAAGTTGAATTTGATGAGGTGGCATCCAAGTCAATAACTGTCCATGAGATTTTTCCTCACGAATTCCTGAAAAATAGGGTCTAGTGATCCCTTTGAAATTACAAAACGGTGATAGTTGTTAGACAAATAAGAGAGGTTTTTTTAAATGGGTCCATTAGAGACAAAAGCCTCTTTTTGTTGCGAAAAAATCATTCTCATTTGTTCAAGATATTATTTTTAAAAGAGTTACTAAAACATGATTGCAAAATCCCGAAAAACAACCTTCAAATATCCCTTCTAATATTTCAAACCATTACACTTTTTAGAAAAAAGAGAGAGGTTTTTTTAAATGGGTCTGTTGTGGACAAAAACCTCCTTCATATTTGGATTTTTTTTCCATCTATTCAAAAACCACTCTTGAATTTACTGCCTTTTATAGGAAAAACAGTCTAAAAAACAAAGTTTTTGTCAAGTAAAAACAAATATGTTTTGGCACCTTTTCCCTTTGCCTGCTGAGTTTGTGTCATAACTTCCACCATCCAGAAACATAGATAAGGAAGATGGGAGTGGGATTTGATTACAAGAATGTGGGATAACAATTCTTTTACTTCGACAGGTAAAACAATACAAATGATTAACTCTGCACAAATTTTAACTCACGATAATATAAGTACTTCCATCCATAAACACTTGAGATTAAACATGCTATTCTATCGACACATTTCTTTGGTCATGAAAAGTTTGAGTTTTGCATTTGGCGTTGATTTTCCAGCTGTTGAAGTTTAATTGGTTGTCTTAAAAAATTCGCATTGCTACTTTGGTTGTCAGCGCAATTTTAAAACTTCAAAGTTGTAATAACATTGACACTACCGTTGTCAGCGCAATTTTAATTTTTCAAAACGGCAATAACGATGACACTGTTCTTGTCAATGCTTTAACCATGTTTATTATAAATTCATGTTGACACTGTCATTTTCAATGCTTTTTAAAAATTTCAGACTAAACAATGTGATAACAGAATGGACACCTATTGAGCCACTCCCCATTCACATTTACCATGCAAAACTCTGGGAAGAAAATTGTGGTGACCACTCCTGCGCCATCTGCCATTTTGTTATAATTCCCATTTATGAAAAGTTATTCTGCTCAAAACCTCTCTGAATCTAGGAAGACGCCAAACTTGGCATTGATCCAATTCGTGATTGGTATTTTGAAGATAACTTCTCCTATATGAGAATATATGGTTGTAATGGAGCCCCACATGCCTAGCCCCTTTTTGTTCCTGAATGATTATTCTGTAAAGAAATATCTTACCAAATAATCAACATTGGCATTGGCTACGACTTACATAAAAACTCGAAGAGAATTTGGCCTAGTTTTCCCATACAAATTGGTATTTATACATTAGAAAACATTGCACATGCCAAAAAGGAATTATTGACTTTCAATGTTATTAATCTAGCATAAATTCCTTTAAAGCATCACGACCCTTTAGGGATTGTAAGTAACCATTGTGTTATAGTCGCTATGAGAAAGTATTTACATGAAAAGTATCCCTATGATGATATCTTTCGAAGAGTCCAATCCTACAAGTAGGCCTTCCAAAAGGCTCGAAAATTTTTGTCTAATCAGTATGAACATTTTCTTGTATTCCGAGAAGAAAGAAAGAAATCCTTGCCTTTGATTATACAACAAGCAAGTGGTGAAGCTCATAGTGCAGATGCCTCTTCATTTAAAACTCTTGTAGTCATCCTTGACGAAGATTCATAAGACATTGAACAAGTGTTTGCAAAATTTACAAATGAGCTTATGAAGAAGGAAATTATTGAAAAAACTTCCACTATAATCAAAACATATCAACAATCAGATGTATTCCTAAAAACTACAACAAATTTTCCTCGACAACATATAATTTCCAAAACTCCTCCCAATACTTCCACTCCTAATAAACATGCTCAACAATAGTTAAATATCCCTTCCTATACTGATACTAGCTTCATCGCCTTTGAAGTCTTAAGGAAAACTCCAATTAGTACTGTTTTTGTTGACAATTCGCAGGAATTCCTAAAAACTACCACAATTTTTCCTGAGTAGCATAAAGTCTTTGAAGCTTCTACTGAGACTTCCACTCCTAAGAAACATCTTCAACAATAGTCAGATACCCCTATCCAAACTGAGACTGGCTTGATGACCTCCGTAGTCTTGTTGAAAACTCCCATTACCACTATTTTCAATAATAGTTCATAGGAAGAAATATTGGTCAATTCCTTATCATCAGTAGAATTTGAATATATTCCTCCATTATATTTTTATTTCACGCCGTAGAAGAACTTAGTCATTAAAAGAAGTAGAAATAAGAGAAGAACTAAAGAAACAAAAGCTTTTGCACAGGTGGTATGGGATGGTTCAAAATTGAATGAAAAGAAAGTAGTTCAAGAATTGAGTCACTCTACTAGAGTATACACAAACACCAATGTGTACCATGTTACTAAACTAATGGAGATCCTAAAGCAAAAGGATGCTAGAATCATGGAGTTGGAACAACAATTGTTACAACAAGGAAATCAGTTTCAACCGCAATTGAAATTGCAAGAATATGAATCTCAACAACAATAGGTTCAGAAGACAGAAGATTTGCAACATAAATTGAAAAATGAGACTAATAGACTACAACATGGGCTTTAGCTCAATATCCAACAAAAGTATGCTCAATTGGTTGAACCACAATTGAAAATTGAGAAAGAAACCAATAATGTTGTCAACTTGGAAAAGTTTAGACAAGAATCCATTGACATCAATCAATAGTTTCTTCATGTACAAGAATAGTTCTCTAGTAAGCTAAGTCTAGTTCAATCTCACCAGAAACACATAGATACATTGTTGAATAATATGATCGATAAAGAAATAGAGTATGATGAGGTAGATAAGTAACCCACTGAGCTCATTTTTTGGTAGAATAGTGACAAGAGAACCACCCCCGACCTAACACAAATTAATGTAATACAAAAGAAAACAATCTTGAAAGGATGGAAGGCTCACTTACATAGGTCTAAGGAGATGATTAAAATTGTCGAACAAAGTTGTTCCCTACTGATACAATGTGTAATGCAAATAGTCAAAGATAAATGATTAGAACCAGATATTTCAGAGGACAAACCACTAAAATCAGATGCATTGGAAAAGAAGGCAAAAGACAACACACATGAGTATCAAAGTAAAATTGCACAAATTCATAACATTGACGTGGACTATATCTGGAGATATTTGGTCAAACCACATAGTTACTTTATGATGACCAAATTAGTTACTAAAATAATAACAGAATAATTGCCAACTATTGAGGCATGTGTATTTGAGTGCCAAGCCAATGTGCAGCTCGATCCCACTACACAACTTGCCGAGCTCCTACATATCTATCCACAATGGAAATCTTCCATTCAAACTTGTTTGAGCATTGCTCCAATAGAATGAAGGCTTATTTTATTTGCAAATGAAAACAAAATTTTACTTCCCCATTTGTATATTTTTAGGTTCTTAAGTTCGTATTCTGATTTTTGTAAGAAAGTAGACTTTGCAATGTTGAAAATGTCATAATTTATATCTGGATCCCTATGATAATGCGTGACTGAAATTAATTACTACTTACTAATTACTCTTGTTGTAATTGAAGCATTAACACAAGAACCTATGTGTGAATAATATTTTTATTTATAGTTGCTTTCTTTCTTAAGTTCGCAATTCTCTGTTTTGTAATAATATTTAAAGAGCAAGATGACTTTGAACAAGAAAATCTGATCTTTTCCAGGAAAGTAGACTTTGCACTATTTAAATGTTCATATTTTCTTAATATATTTCCGAACAGCTGTGACAATGCATAATTCAAATTACTTGCTACTATTTAATTACTTTTGTTCTAATTGAACCATTAAGGTAAAAACTTATCTGTGAATCCTATATTTGATTGAATTATATTTTCATTTACAATTGTTTTCTTTCAACCACTAAACATGTAGATATGCATTGTTCTTCCAATTAAATGATTAATGTGAACTTAGATCAAATTTACTACTTTTAGCTTCATGTTTGTGTTGCATGATTTTCATGCATATGATGTTTCTTATTTCATGCTTTTAGGTGCATATACTCTATAACAAAAATTGTAACTAATCCATTGTGGACAAATTGTAACATAGTTTTCTTTCTTCATAATGACTTTCAAAATAAAACTAGAAATCATGCTATAAAGGTAGGGATTAGCTGCTTTGCAACTATTTTCCATGTTTATATTCAAGAAGGGAAGAAAGAGAGTTATGTTGCATTGCAATGTTCGAATTGGAATATAAGAGGTTATGCCACACTATCATGTTTGAAAAGGAATAAAATAAGGATAATATCACATTTGCAACATTTGATAAAAGAAAAAATGACAATGTTGTATTATAATAATGAATAGCTATGTTACACAATGATGTTGGAGAAGGTAACAATCAAAATGAAATAAAAGATGGTTATGTCATATTATGATGTTTGAAAAAAACTAAACGAGGGTTAAGCAACATTATGATAATTTAAAATAAATAAAAGAGGTAATATTGCTCTGTGACATTCAAACAAAATAAAAGATTTAAGTAATAAAAGAGGGTTATGTTATATTATAACATCTCCAACATATTGAATATGTCAATCCTATTTTGAATATGTTAACCATTGAAAGAATTCACTACATTGATTACATGAAATAACTTGACTATGTTGCTTATATTCATTATGATGACTGTGTTCACTATTTAAGGTGCTAACTTATGTTGATTATGTTGACTATGGAAGGAGTTAACTTATGTTGACTATTTTGTTAATTGTTGGTGATGTTAGTCCAAGAGGGAGGGGAATGTAATAACTCATTCTGAGTCCATTATTTTGTACATAGGTTATATGTAAATATCAAATGTAGCCATGGAAAAAAATGTGGCCATGTAAATACATATACATTTTTGCATAAATGTTAAGCTAAAGGAAACTTATGACTTTCGTACTAGTGTTGAGTCAAGGGCACCAAAAATGTATACATTGCATATATGAGAAAGTATGCGGTCATGCAAATACCTAATGAGGCCTTAAAGTTAAGACCGTACTAAAACATACCCTATGTATTTCAAGCTTCTACTAGAGTCAAGACACAAATTTAATGATAAAGTTATCTTAAATTTAAATTGATATAAAGGAAAATATGAGATGGGCAATTAAAATGTGAGGATATGTTATAAATTGATATGTCATAGTAAGAAGGGAGAGAGAGTGATACATGCATGTGGCACACATTAAACTTCTGTCTTTTTCATGTGAAAGATGGCACGAGAATATGTGCCTTGAGCAAACAATGGTCACCCTATGCTCTCATGCATTTATAACCAAATTGCTATAAATATTTTTTTTTTTTTTTTGTATTTCGCAAAGATTTGCTCTCCATTCATGTGAAATCTTCATTACTTCTACATTTAATGTTTTTTCCATGTTGTTGTATTATTGTCATCTCTTTTTCAAACAACTTCTAAAAACGGGAGCTTGGGACAAGATTGTTATGGAAAATTAACTATATAAGGGTGTTGAGTTATTCCCTTCTTTATAGGGTAGTAGGTGTTGACTGGCTATTTTTCTTCTCTGTTGTGATTTTTTTTGCATTCTTGGAGAGATGGAGGTGAAGGGCATAAGTGGTATAGATTATGAGGTGTTTATGACATTCTAGCGAGTGCATATGCTAGTATAATAAGGGTTCTTATCTTAGAATAAGGATGACAATTTAATACTTGACTATAACATAGCCTAGAAAGTCCTAACTGATTATTGTAACATTATCTCAAATGCATGTTTGAGATGTCATGCTCTCTTATTTTGACATGTAGGTTGGTGGGTTCCTTATTTGAAGCCTAGGAAAGTCCAATATTTATGCCTTTTAGTGTTAATATTGTCACTCTTGTTAGTTCATAACATCAATTCATAAGTGACATTTATAAACTATATGGACTATACTTGAGTGGTAAATCATTATCGAACAACCATTTTGCTTGTCTTTGACAAATTCACAAATAAATATTATTTTGTGTTAATTGTTGAGTTTCAACTTGTCTGGATTTATATTTGTAAATATCCACAATACATTATAAAAATATTGTATTAAATGTTCTATGCTACTTTCTTTATAGCCAAATATAATTATAATAACCTAAGTCTAACAAGTAAGGTTGGCATATTTTAACTATTTTTGTTATAAAGCTTCCAAAAGGCTGACTTGACAATTTTGAATTTGCTAAAAAGACTACGAGACTATGTAGTTGTTTCGATTTGTAGATGAATAATAGTTGTATTTCCAGAGGTCTTTCCATGTCATTAATCTGAATTTCTGCCCCATAGTCTCAAAGAGGTAGTCGATTATGAGATAACTTTTGTTTTTTTTATTTTCATGTTAGGCCTCTAGATTTTAATCTCCAATAAATCCCTCTTCATTATAGGTTTCACTAAGCTAAAGGATTTTATCTCTTTCCATTTTCTTGTTTGCTTTCATTAAAGTCTTTTGCTTGAGCTTGAACTTGCATTTCTTCTGACTTTTTTTTCTAACAAATCCTTCTTTGGCAGTGTTGATGTTGGAAATTAATATAAACACAATGTTCTATGTCTAACTTAAACATTTTGATTTTTGTTCCTATATATAGGAGGTTAGCCCATATAGATTTTTGGTAAGTTGAGACTAATGGGATGTTAAAAATCCCTTCTTGATCAAGCCATGAAGGGTTAAGCCTAAATGTGATTTGATAAAAATCACATGGAAATATTATTTCAAGGATGCGTTTGAGATCATACAGGATAGAATAAGATGGTCTTCCCAAAAATAATATTTGACAAGGAATATGTCCAAGTTTTGAAACTTAAACTTGAAGCTACTCTTATTTTATTAAGGTAGCCCAAGAGTAAGGAAATATTAAAATTACCTTCTTGATCAAACCATGAAGGGTTGAGATTGAATGTGATTTAACAAAAATCACATGGAAATAATAATTTAAGGGTGGTGTGCCCATGATCACAAATACAACAAGTGGTGATTATGGAAGATAGAATAAGATGTTCTTTGAAGAATTGACAAGGAATATGTCCAACATTTGAAAATGAAACTTGGAGTTACTCTTCTTTTATTCTAGATGTATTTGTCATTCTCACGTTTGATACCAATAGATGCCATTCCAAGATAACATCTTCTCCAATCTTGTTATAATGGTCTTGAACAATTGTTCTTCCCTTTTTAATTTTTTTCATCAAGGGTGTAATAATGCTGCATACAAGAGTGATTTATATAGTAGGGATGACTGAGGTGGATTTTTGAATATAAATTTAATGTTTCCTCTTTCCTTGTAGTTATTGGGAACATAGCGATGTGGAACTCTTTTGCTCATCTTAATATCAATTTACGGGATTAAATAGATGCAACTTAGATGCAATAAGTAAAGGGATTTTGGATTACAAATAAATGCAGCGTAGATGTAGCAATAAGTTAAGAGATTTTGGATTCCAAGTAGATGCAACTACATTGAATTCCCTCTTGGTTCTTTAATGTTATCATTAGCAATAACAATTTCTCAAGTATGTATGTTTGAGTTCAAAGAAATTAAGACATAATTATTTTTATTTTATTTTTTTAATTTTTTAAACAACTACATGTTTTCCATTTTTTTTCTAAATATTTGATCAGATTTCATTTTTATTGTTATTATTCCTATTCTCTATAATTTCAGAAGAGATTTGGTAGTAAAACCAATATTTGAATATAATCAATAAATAAATTGTTTCAAAAACATATCTATTTTACAATTTAAATAAAAATAAAAATAAAAATGTATGACAATCTTTAATTATAAATAGATTAAAAATTTTTTTTGCATATGAAAATATAATATATTATATTTACATTTTAATATAAATAAAAGAATAATATATAATATATATATTAAATATTTTATAAAAAAGAGATAATTATAGTAGGCATATTTTAAACATCTATCATGATATGTGTGGAAATTGAACTTAAATAAAAAAAATTCCAATCTCATCTCAACCACCTCAAATCTTTAAATTAAAAAATTAATTATATGATAAAGTCACTCAACAAATACAACTACTTCCTTGAATTGATTTCACGAACCATAATAAAAAGTTTTTCAGGGTGAAAGTTGGAAAGTTTTTCCAGTGCCCATAATACATTAGCATACAAACTTTCACACATCTATCTTATAACACTTTTTAATAGTGTAAGGGATTATCTTAATAACTTTGTATTCGATGTTACTTTCTATTAATTAAATAGATTAATAGAAGATGTTGTGGAAAAATATCCTTTCTAAATTTCCTTCCTTGCAAAAAGATGTTGGTCCTTTATGAAATTATTGGACTCTGCAACTTTATTTAAAATTCGGGCGCATTTCTCACAATATCCACCTACTGAGCTCAATGGAATGATATCGAAGTATTTACCTGTGGTAGAGTTATCTTCTCTTCGAAGCTAGCAGGTATTCAATCATTATAATCAGGAGCATCAAACATGTCAATGACGATAAGCAATATTTGGACTTGGGCAATCCCTAAGCTGAAGGTCAAGCTCTCCTCAATCCCCTCAACAAAACCAATCGTCTTCATTTCAACCAGAAGAGGGTCTTCTGTGAACGCTACAGATTCAAATGCACTCCTCTTTTCATCCCAACCACACAGAGAAACGAATGCGAATGAACGTACACTCTCCTTCACGAACTCTGAAACTTTCCGGGCAATAGAGAAACCCAAATACTGGAAGCCAATGTGTCTTTATTATACTCAGAACAGGTGCACCAAGGTATCATCACTGCACTATTCTTGACCCACAAAACTATTTGTATAGTTTCATAAATTGAAGTATGTTTTTTTTCTGTAACGTTTGGTTTGGTTTTGAATATGGCGAAAGGCTTGAGGTATTGATAGAAATCTTGCTTTAACAGATTTCTTTGACATATTCCCGTCTGAAGTTACGGGGATTTATTATTTTGCTCATCCCAATATCTGTAGCAGTCAGTAGTGGCCCTCAAATAAGAAAAAAATCCGTCTTTCCTTTAAGTTGTTGGAATTATTGTTTTAAATGTTGTTGGGTAATTGGCTAAGTCTATATTAATAATGGTTTGATTTGAAAAAATATGGGAGGCATTTTGTGTTTCTCTCAGGTTTTCTTTTAAAAATAAATAAAATTACTTAAATTTATCAACCCTGTGAAGTGACCTAAAACAGTTCATCTTGTAAAAGTGTTAACAGGATTTTATACATCAATCAGCAGTCAAGTTAAATACAAATAGTTAATACTAATAGTGTCTATGCTAATACTTACGTCAATACTTTTGGTAGAAGAGGTGGCAGGTGTATAGCAAAAATTTGGGGTACACTCAAAAAAAGATAATGTGAAATTTCCTTCTATTTGAAACACAGAAAAATGGGCTATTGTCATTGAATACGAGGTTTTTGGCAGATTGCTGATGATACCAAGTTCACTGGAACTAGGGACTCAACAATTGTTAATCTACATGTGGACTTCTGTCACTATAATTGGATGCCAGGTACTTGGAAAAATGCTTGGCATAAGTTGACACAGATGGATTGCTTGACTGTAATGTGATTGTTACAGGTAATTGTCTAAAATGGTCTTGTAAAGGGCTTTAGTGAGTGGCAGTCTGTGGATGTCCAAAACAGCCAGAAGCTGCCTAACAAATAATTTTGCAGAATACCTTTCCTTACAAGCGTCTGCCGAACTGTATAAATTTACTCAACCATGTAAATGTGAAGAATAGGACTCGTGCTTCTTGTGCCACTGAAAAGGCCACACATAAAGAGCAAGGGGAGAAGAACTTCAGCTTACTATAGTAAACACCTTAGCCAACAGCAGCAAAACTTGTGTCTATTTCTAATTATCTATGCAAAACTGAACGAGATTGAGGATTTGTGACAGAGTGGGAGGGATTTTGATCATTGAAAACAGTCCACTGCCAAGCCCTTTAAAAGGGTGCCCCTGTTCAATACATTCTTCAGAGCCACCAGTAATACCAATGAACAGTGAACCTTTAACAGAAATGGGGACAGAGGAGAATCAACAACAATGGTTACTCAGCAGCTGTGTTGAAAATGTAGATTGAAAGTTGATTCTGCATTGGTCAAGTGCCATGACATGCAGTAAATCACCAAATTTCTCTCACAGTTAAATTATTTAAATATAACTTAAGTTTGGACCTTAGACATAGAATCAATAATTTAATTTTTGATTCTATTGGCCACTCTTTTAAAAGGTTAAGAGATGAAATTTTTTATCATGACCGTTGATCTCAAGTATGGGGGTGCAATCTCAGCCCTCCATCACTTTGGAAGATTAGTTCAAAAAAATTATAAAAGAGGAAAAGGAGATGTTGGAGAGATCAATGTGATTTGGCACAAGAGCTGGGCATTCAACAGTGGTAGGAGATCGAAATGACAACAGAGTTTGGATCAACAGAGAGGCTATTTTTAAGGGGCAGCGAATATACTTGTGGAGGCTGAGATACCAGGCCATACATGTCAATTTGATTGAGCAGAATTCAGGCCGATTTGGGCAATTCGTGTGGGTTGAAGAAGGCTGAATTGTGGACTCATTGGCTAGGCCACACAAGCCAATTTGCATCAGACCGCACAATTATTCTTTTGCTGGGTTGAAGTGCTGAAATTTCTGAGTGATTTGCTACTCTAAAATTTCTGAAAAAGGGTTGCTGTAATCAATTTTCTGAAGCTGAATCAAGAGCTCAAGTTTGCTGGTTTTCCCCACTTCGGGGTTTCCAGAGTAAAAACTGTGTCAATTATTTATTTATTTATTTTTTAATTATGTTCTTGCCTTTTTGTTGTATTTCTGCTGTGCACAACTGAGTTAGGAACCCAGAGTATCTTTTGTTGTAAATTTTATGATCTAAAGAAATTAATTTTATTTCTGTTCAGGGAAATTTTATTGAACATTAAATCTGATTTGGATTAAAGAAATCTAACATGGTATTAGAGCAATAGTCTCTGAGTACAAAACCAAGGACATTTAACAGAGTGTTTTCAGCTAAAAAGAGTGTGAGTCTTCAACAAGCAAGTATTTAAGGTTTTAATCCACCATGGCTACTAGCGTAGATATGAAGACAGATTGGAAGGGTCCTCAAATTATCTCCAATGGAGGGTTCAAATTACAACCATTTTGAAGGAAAATAAGCTGTGGAGCTTTGTCAATACCACAGTGGTTCCACCAGTTTCAAATCCAATAGCCCTAGACCTGCGTGAGGTAAAAGAAGCAAGGGCACAAAAGATATTCCGGATTGAGTCAAAGATCACTTTTTCCCACATTTGTCCGAGAAGAAGACGACGGAAAAAATGTGGGATGTGCTCATCGAGCTGTACTAGAGCGACCATCAAAGTTGAAAGCTGGTACCGAGGGATCAACTACACAACACAAGGATGTCCAAGGGTGAGGGTGTAGCTTGCTATTTGACCAGGATCACCCTGCTACAGGATGAGATGGCAACTGTAGGAGAAATTATACCTAAACCAGAATTGGTGCATATAGCCTAGAATGGCTTTACGAAATAGTAGGCTGTGTTCATCAAATGCTTTGTAGGTCGAGAGCACCTTCCCAATTGGGAAAGAATATGGGACGATTTCATTCAAGAAGAGATCAGGGAAGGGGCTTAGCATGGTGACTAGAAAAAGAAATTCGAGGAGGAAAAAAATCTTGCCCTAGCTGGTAAGGGTAAGATGAAGGCAAAGAAAGGGCTAAGTAATGGGTCGACTTCTCAAGGAGAGAAGAAGGGCTTTAGTAAGATGACGTTTTTCGTTTGTCATCAACTAAGACACTTTGCTAGCCAATACCATAATAAAAAAAATGGCAAGCAAAAGAAGAAGGCTGCTGCTACAACCGAAGTGGACGAATTTGCAGCCAAATTCGAAAATGAGTTTTCACTCATTGCCTGCCTCTCGAGTTCAATAGCCACTAGCGTGTGGTATATTGATAGTGGGGTTTCTTGCCATATGATGGGAGTGAAGGAGTATTTCACCAACTTGAAGGGAGAAAGAAATGGACTTCTACATAGAACTTGGGGACAATGCCAAGTACACAACAGCTGGAGTTGGCACTGTCAAGTTTCAAAGGGAGTCTGGAAAACCCTTGCTGGTGGAAGATGTGTTGTATGTTCTAGGAATGACCAAAAATCTAATTTTTGTTGCCTACCTTGGAAGACAAGGGTTATGTCGTGACCTTTGAGGATGACAAAGTGTTTATCCAACCTAAGGATTCTAGAACAACCAAGGTGATAGGTGTCAGAAAAGGTAACATGTCTAGACTTCAGTTTGAACTAGCACAAGCATTGCTGATTGGCAGCCAAGAGTTGGGCAAATTATGACACAGGAGGATGGCTCATTTTGCACCATGAAGCACTCAATGTGCTCAAGGAGATTGTGAAAGGACTGCCTGAGTTTAGGCTCGAGCAACATGATTTGTGTAATGGCTGTGCAATGGGCAAGTATGCCAAGGCCACCTTTCCGAGCAATGATACTAGGGCCAAGGGCTTCTTGGACCTAATACATTCAAATGTGTCTGGGCCCATGTTAGCAGTGTCCTTAAGTGGATACCACTATTATGTGACTTTCATAAATGAATTCTCCAGGAAGATTTGGATATACTTCTTGAAAAAGAAGGACAATGTTTTTGTTGGTTCAAGGAATTCAAAGCCCTTGTTGAGAACCAAATAGGGAGAAATATCAGGACACTTTGGTATGATAGTGGAGGCGAGTACATCTTGAATGCCTTCAAGGACTTTTGTGCATGTGAGCGTATAAAAAAAGAGCTGACAGTTCCATACAACCATCAACAAAATGGGGTTGCAGAGTGGAAGAATAGGGCCATTATTGGATTGGCCAAGGCTATGTTACATGGCCAGGAGCTGCCTATGTTTCTATGGGCAAAGGCTTGCAACATTGCTATTTATTCGCAGAACCAGATTCCCCATAAGGTGTTGGGCAGGTTGACACCTGAGGAGGTTTTTATAGGGAAGAAGCTAGATTTGTCACATATTCGTATCTTTGGTTTCTAGTATATTGCCATGTTCCATCAAAAAAGAGGACCAAATTGGAACCTACTATGGAGAAGGGAATTCTTGTGGGGTACAACGAAACTTCAAAAGCTAACAGGATATATATTCCGACACTCAGGAAAATAGTGCTGCTCAAGGATGTAAGGTTTGAGCAGTAGAGGGCTTGCAAGAAGTCTTGCAACATAGATTCCTCTACAATGGAGGTTCAGGAGCAGGTGACACCAAAGACAAAGATAGTGCAGATACCTAGGTTATTGTGTTATGGAGTGGTGTGCAAAATGAGTAGGCTGAGAAAGAGGAAAAGAATGAGGAGCAGAGCGCTCCTCTCACTCATGCTCAAACTCCCAGCACAAATAGGAAGAGGGCCAAGTGGTCAGAGCAACATTGAGAGATGCACAAGAGTACGTGGGTACTCCTAGATATTCGGTCAGATACAACAACGCACCACAAAGATATTCAGGTTATTTGGTGTTGATGAGTGAGTTGATTGAGGCCAAGCCTTCCACCTTCCAAGAGGCATTCGAGCATTAGGTGTGGATGGATGCTATGGTGGAAGAGTATTCTTTCATCATAAAGAACAATGTTTGGGAGGTTGTGCGACAACCAAAGGACAAATCTGTGGTTGGCTCTAGATGGGTCTACAAGATTAAGCATGCTTCAGATGGTAGTGTGAAAAAGTTTAAGGCCCAATTTGTAGCTAAGGGCTTTTCATAGAGGAAGGGTTTGACTATGATGAGACCTTCACCCTAGTAGTCAAATGCTCATCCATTAAGGCAGTAATTTCTATTGCAATGCAGATGGGTTGGAGGATTCACCAAATGGATGTGAAGACGACTTTCCTCGATGGTGTGGTTGAGGAAGAGATTTACATTGAGTAGCCAGAGGGTTTTGAGGTGCATGGGAGGGATTCTCATGTGTGCAAATTGAAGAGAGCACCGTATGGACTCAAGCAAGCTCCCAGGGCATGGTATGCCATGATTGACAACTACATGCAGGGCATGGGCTTCACCAAGAGTGAGGCAGACCCAAACCTGTATTACATTTAGGTCACAAGGGTGAGCCTCTCATTTTGGTGTTGTATGTAGATGACTTATTTCTCACAGGGTGCGAGAGGTTCATAGCAGAATGCAAGAGGGACCTAGAAACAAAGTTTGACATGAAGGATTTAGCGTTGATGCATTGTTTTCTGGGCTTGGAGATGTGGCAAAAGGATGAAGAAATCTTCCTTGGGTAGGGGAAGTATACAATTGAGGTCCTAAAGCAATTCAGGATGATGGACTGCAGATCCATGTCTATGCCACTAGTGACCAATTGGAAGAGGATTGTTGCTCCCAGACTAGAGGCAATGGACCCTACATTATATATACAACTGATTGGCTCTCTCATGGACTTGGTCAATACTAGACCAAACATTTGTTTTGTAGTCAATACACTTAGTTAATTTATGGTGTAGTCGAAGCGAGTGATCTATGTGATTGCTAGTCATTACACTTAGTTAATTTATGGTGTAGCCGAAGCGAGTGATCTATGTGATTGCACATGTGTTGAGATACCTTCGAGGCATAGTTGATTATGGATTGAGATATACTCAGACAGATGGAGTGAAGCTAGAGGGGTATATCGATGTTGATTAGGAAGGCAATACAATTGATAGAAAAAGCACTTTTAGGTGTTGTTTTAGCTTGGGTCAGGAACAACTTCTTGGTTCAATAGGAAGTAAAAGTCAACTGCACTGAGTTCTGTTGAGGCTGAGTACATGGTTGCCAACTTGGCAGCTTGTGAGGCAATTTGGCTTCGAAAACTTCTCGTGGGGTTATTTGATTAGGAGATGGAATTGACTTTGATTCATTGTGACAATTGGCGCTATATCAAGTGTGAAAATTCAAAATCCCCGGATTACTACTGCAACAACTAATTACGTTCCTTCTATTTGTTAAATTATTGAACAAATTATTTATTGCTTCCTACAACAAACACTGAAACTAATACACTGCAACCTTCACCAATTAAATTAAATGAGGAAACAAGAACCTGAGCAAGAAAGAATTACACAACACATTACACCGTTGTTTTTGGACAAATGTCCTTGGAAAAACCCAATGCTGGAAAACCGTTGCAACAACGGAGGGTTTGTATTATTATGCAATAGTAAATCTGAGTACAATTCATTGGATGTCCAACTGGCTATTCGATACAAAGAAAAACTGGAAAAAAGGTTAGTGAGAGAAACCTCGCACTTTTATGGGAGATTCGACTTTGATCAGGGGTTGTTGACTGGCCCCACGTTGCCTCTGCACAGCTTTTGCATCACTCTGGCTGGGCTCTGCGTCAATCCCTCTGCTGACCTCCTGCTCCCTGGAAATTCAACCTCTTGGCCTTCTGGTTGTTGAAATTTCTAAGTCTATTCGTTAGAAATTTAATCTGTATTCTTATGGTTTATTTCTTCTACTTGTTAATTCTGAACAAGTTATTTAAAACATATAAATAACGAAATAAACACCCTATAGGCTCAACATCTACAGATCAACAGTTGAAAGGAAACAAACACACAAGTGATACCGTTATTTTTGGACAACTCGTCCCAGGAAAAACCCCATTCGGGGAAACTGGTGCAACAATTCTGAGGCCTTATTATTATGCAGTATTTCCATGAGTACAACTGGATGCCAAACTGGCTCACCCGATAGAGAAAAACAACCGGCAGTAATACCTCTCTATTCGAAAACAGGTATTTAGAAAACTTGTCCCACAAAACCCTCTCCAACAACTCTGAAGCACTGCATCAGCGTGTTGCTGCTCTGTGTTAGCCTCAGAACCCTCTGCATCAGCCCTTTGAGGCACTGCGCAACCTCTGGGACCCTTTGTGTCACTCCTGCTGACCTCTGCGTGGATGATGCAGGTCCTCTGGCCTCTGCATTGTATCTGCTGGGCTTTGCATGGCCTGCTCTGGCTTCTGCGTCTGCCTCTCTGCCTCTACGCTGGTCTCTCGGCATTATCTCCTGTCCAATGATCACTGTTTCTGGCTGCTAATCAATGATTCGACTTTGCTTCGCAACCCTGCTCTAGCAAATCGAATGACTAATCACTTTGGTGTGTTCTCCAACTGACCCTCAAGCCTCCTCTTATACTTTTCCTTTTGGTCTTTCAACAGTCGAGATTACATCTCTAATCAACGACTAAGATTAGATTTGGCTTTATCCATGTCTTTTGGAACCTTCTAACCCAGTTTTATATTAATACCCATTAATATTTTATTTTTCCTAAGTTTAGACTTAGGAACTTCATTAAAAATATTAATTATTTTAATATCTCCCAAACCGGTTAGAATCTGCCCAAACCATTTCTGGGTCTTGGAGATATCATCTGCTTTAGCCTCTCCACCAATTTTTATGGCTAGAGCACATCTGATGCTACCCCAAATCAACACCGGTCTCACACCCCTTCTTCTGGCACTGAATCTTGTCTCTCCTATCTGGAACTTGAACTCCCTTTGAAGTGCTGCACTCTCTCTTCGTGGCACTGGCTGCCTCACTGAACTGCTCTCTGCCTTCTCTGCCTTGCACTCCCCGGGTCTGGAAAACTTCCTCCGGTCTACTATCCCTGCCCCTCACTGCAAGAAATCTCCTCGATTGCTTCTTTAGCAATTGTTGCACTGCCCTCTCTGAGAAAGTCGATCTCTTGATCTCTCTCGATGTGTTTTCCAAATGCCCATCAAAATCCTTCTTATAATCCTCCAGTTGACTAGTCAACGACCTAGATTAGATTCTAATCAATGGCTCAGATCATTTTGACTTGATCTTCGTCTTCTTCTAGAAGTTTCACCCACAGTTAGATTAATACCCTTTAATTATTTTAATTTCCTAAGTTTAGACTTAGGCACCTATTAAAAATAATTAATTATTTTAATAAAACTGTTTGTGGTGGAATTTCCCAAAACAATTTCTGGGTATTGTGGAATGCATGTGTCCAAGCCTCCCTGCAAATTTTGAGACTTAGAGCACATCCGATGCTACCATAAATCAACACTCCCTCTTAGCGAGGAATGTGCTCTAGTAATGCAACCTGCTTAAGCATCACCCTGACTCTGAAACATCTCCCTTTACGTTGCTGATGTATGACATCACTGCCCATCAACTACTGCGCAAATGGGGCATCTGTACTGCTGCTGACCCTGCCACTGCCAACACTGCATTTGTACTGCAGCCCTCGTAAATTCTGCATCTGTGCTGCTGCTGGCCTTGCTATTGCCAACACTGCATCTGCACTGCAACCTTCCCCAACTGTTCTTGCTATTGCATCAACAACGGAAAAACATCCAAAATTAATGAACAAGTGTTCAGTATGATGCATCTGTTGTTGGAGTTCTGACTGCTGCTAGTCTCTGCGCTGACCCTCTGAAGCCTCTGCACTGCTGATGGCCTCTGCTCTGTGCCAACTGCACTGCTGCCAACTTTGCTATGCACTGCTTAGTCTCTGACGCTCCTAGCCACTGCAACTGTCACTCTGACACTCTGCACCAACTGACACTGGTCCATCTTACTACTCGTAGCAAGGTATTGATCCAAGAGGTGGACTCCTCAAGGATCTTGCCTAGCTGTAGTTCTTTTGAACTACAGTTCTAGATCACCCCACCTCTCCCTTGGAGGTATCTGAGCAATCATAGCAAACTCCTCCTCGATCTTTGCAAATGCGGCCTTCAGATCATGCTTCTCATCCTTGTCCTTCTTCTTGAGAGGACATTCTGTAGTGTAGTGACCAAATTCACCACATCGGAAACATTTGATCTTTGAGACATCATTCTTTCGCCTTCGCTACTCTTGCTGCCCCTTAGATGCGAGGGCGACATTCTCTTCCTCCTCCTTGGGCTTCGTCTCATTGCTGCTGCTGTTGTCAAGTTTGCACTTGACCAAGTCTTTCCTCATCTCTTCTTGCTGAAGAACGACCCACATTCCTTCCCAATCCGACAGTCTCTCTCTGCCTAGGATGCTCTGGACAGATACTTGCCACTCCTTTGAAACTAAATTTAGGGCCAGCCTTACCATCTCGAAAGGCTGAGGTGTCGACCCCACAGCTGCCAACGAATCTCGGGTTTCTTGAAGCCTTGTTAGGAACGGATCAATGCATTCCCCCTTCTACATCTGCGTGAATCTCATCTTTTGCTCCAAGTACATCTTCTGTTGCTTGAAAGATCCGTCGTATAGCGTAGCCAATGCCTCTCACAGCTGCTGGGCAGTGTCCTCGCCGACAATGTGACACGCGACATGATCTCTCACTCTGTCGAGGATCAGTTGCTTGGCCTTTACCATCTCAGCCTTGTACTTCTTGAGCAGATCTGGATCCGCGGGTACAACTACCACATTGTTGACGTAGGTCTTGAGATCGTGCTCATCCAGAAGGCATGAGATCCTTGCCTTCCATATCACATAGTTGGATGCACCATCCAACCGATCTTGATCTCGTAACCCACTAGCTGCCATCTCTACCACCGAGAATGTCGAATTGCCTCCTCCCTCTTCTGCGCTGTTGCTGGGCTAGCCTACGCACTCCCTACTGGAGTTAGTAGTTATGTTGCTCCCTGCTGCTGCTCAACAAATGAGAATTCAGACTTCTTGGCCGGAAGCCCTTTGAGGTAGATCCCTCAACGGTGTCTCTCTTCTTCCTTCTGACGTTTTTCTGCCCCAGCAATTGCTGCAGAAAATTGTGTCTCACCAGAAACCTCCTCTTCGCTGAAGCTTTTGCGCTGCTCCCTCTGACACTAGCAAACTTCGATCTGGAAGTCTTACCTCTTTGTTGACTCACTCAGAGAGAAACCTTCCTCAAGAATTTTTTCCCTCCTGACTTGGACTGCGCAATCTCTCCGAGGATTCAATTTGTTGCCTACGCAACAATTCGACTTCCCTCCTCTTCAGCGCTGGGCTCTTCCGACTTTGCTCTCTTGCTTCACTTGTAGCTCTGATACCATGTGAAAATTCAAAATCCCCGAATTACTACTACAACAACTGATTAAGTTCCTTCTATTTGTTAAATTACTGAACAAATTATTTATTGCTTCCTACAACAAACACCGAAACTAATACATTGCAACCTTCACCAATTAAATTGAATGAGGCAACAAGAACCTGAGCAAGAAAGAATTACACAACACATTACACTGTTGCTTTTGGACAAATGTCCCTGGAAAAACCTAATGCGGGAAAATCGGTGCAACAACTGAGGGTTTATATTATTAGGTAGTAGTAAACCTGAGTACAATTCATTGGATGCCCAACTGGCTATCCGATACAGAGAAAAACTAGCAAAAAGGTTAGTGAGAAATCTCACACTGTTATGGGAGATTGGACTTTGATCAGGAGCTGTTCACTGGCCCCACGCTACCTCTGCGCAACTTCTACGTCAACCTTATGCAGAACGACGTCACTCTCGCTGGGCTCTGCGTTAATCCCTCTGCTGACCGCCTGCTGTCTGGAAATTCGAACTTGTGGCGTTTCGGTCTCACACCTCAACTTCTGGCACTGAATCTCGTATCTCCTTACTGGAATTCGAATTCCCTTTGAAGCTCTGTGCTGCCTCTGTGTGGCTCTACGTTGCCTCACTGAACTGCTCTCTGCCTTGCACTCTCGGATCTGGAAAACTTCCTCAGGTCTACTATCCCTGCCCCTCACTGCAAGAAATCTCCTCGATCACTTCTCTAGCAACTGCTGCGCTGCCCTCATTGAGAAATTCGATTGATCTCTCTTGTTGTGTTTTCCAAATGCCCATCAAAATCCTTCTTATAATCCTACTCAACTGTCCAGATTAGATTCTAATCAATGGCTCAGATCATTTTGACTCGATCTTTGTCTTATTCTAGAAATTTCACCCATAGTTAGAGTAATACCCTTTAATTATTTTAATTTCCTAAGTTTAGACTTAGGCATTTATTAAAAATAATTAATTATTTTAATAAAACTTTCTCTGGGTGGAATTTCCGAAAACGATTTCTAGGTATTGTGGGATGCATGTGTCCAAGCCTCCCTGCAAATTTTGAGGCTTAGAGCACATCCAATGCTACCAGAAACCAACATCAAGCTCTCAGAGTATCCGATGTTTCGTGTCAAGTCGAAACACATTTAGATCAGACACCACTTTATTCAAGATTGTGTGCAGAAGGGGCCAATGAAGCTCCATTATGTGCCAATGGATGAGCAAGTAGCAAATATTTTGACGAAGGCTTTTATGAAGGAAAAATTTATATTCTATAGAGATAAGATGGGGGTGGTGTAGAACACCTTACTCGCTAAGAGGGAGGATTGTTCAAAATGTAGCTTGAAAGGTGATTCTACATTGGTCAAGTGCCATGAAATTTAGTAAATCACCAAATTTCTCTCACAACTAAATTATTTTAATATTTCCTAAGTTTGAACCTTAGGCATAGAATCAATAATTTAATTTTTTATTTTATTGGCCTCTTTTTTAACAGGGTTAAGAGGTCAATGAACGATTATATCATGACTGTTGATTTCAAGTATGGAGGTGCAATCTCAACCCTCCATCACTTTGGAGATTAGGTCAGAAAATTATAAAAGCGAAAAAATGGCTGTTGGAGAGATCAATTCGATTTGGCACAAGAGCTAGGCATTCAACAGTGACAAAAGATCGAATTGACAACAGGGTTTGGATCAGCGAAGATGCTATCTTTTAGGGGCAACAAATAAACTTGTGGAGGCTGACATACCCGGCTGTACAAGTCGATTTGATGGAGTAGAAATCGTGCTGATTTGACAGGCTGAATTGGGAAATTCATGTGGGTTGAAGAAGGCCAAATTGTGGACTGATTGGCTTGGCCATACAGGCCGATTTGCATCAAACCGTATAGCTATTCTTTTGCTGGGTCAAAGTGTTGAACTTTTTGAGTGATTTTCCACTGTGAAATTCTTGAAAAAGGATTGTTATAATCAATTTCCTAAAGCTGAATTGAGAGCCCACATTTGCTGGTTTTCCTCACTTTGGGGTTTCTAGGGTAAAAATCGTGTCAAATATATATATTTTAATGTGCTTCGTTTTTTGTTTTATTTCTGCTGTGCATAACCTAGAGTATTTTTTATTGTAAATTTTCAGATTTGAAGAAATTAGTTTTATTTTTGTTCTGGGAAATTTGATCGAACATTAAATCTGACATGGGTTCAAGAAATCTAACAAATTGGAAAAGATGACTAGATTAAAATGTTGAAGTCTAATTATCTATGGAGAACACAACTAGATTGAGGGTTTATGACACAGTGGGAGGGAATTTGATCATTGCAAAAACCCAATGCCAAGTCCTTTAGAAGGGTATCCCTGTTTATTACATCCTCGAGAGCCACAAGCATTATAAGTGAACATACCTTTAACATAAACAGGAATGGGGGAAAATACACAACAATTTTCATTCAACAATTGGCAAAGAAGAGTGGATTCAAATTACATATGCTATAAATTTTTTATGTTTCTTCTGTCAACATAAGCAAACTCTTAGGTACTATACATGATCTCATAGAAACACTTTTTAATACATCCTATCATTTACCATTGGGTTTGGGAGAAACAACATCCTCCTCTCTAAATAGTCAAATTTATTTTGTAGAGTTGTTGGATTTGGGAGCAGCAACATCCTTTTCTCAAAATAGTCTAATATATTTCATTGAGTTGACCAAGGGGTTTCGTCTAGTGCCAAAGACCATTTGTTTGTTTCTTGTTTCTATTTTGAAAGGACAATCGTTCCCCCCAAAACCCTTTGTACCTAGTGTTCCAACGTTCTAGGGACTTAGAATTTAGAAATGGTCTAGGAACGTTGCAAAATAATTGGGGACATCGTTGGGAATGCTGTGACTTGTCCCAATCTCTCCCCCAAAAAAATTTCGGGGACGGTCTGTTGAGAAATCTGGGGCAGCTAGGTTAGGGCTAATTTCATTTTGATTTCTCTTAACTTTGATAGTTGCTTGTGGCATTATTTTAAATTCTTCTTCTCCTTATTATTATCATGTTATTTTTTCATCAAACAACTACCAAAATCATGAAGATCATCAATGAAAAATGGACACCAGATGTAGGCACTCAGTCAGGGTAAAATCCCTATAAAGGGGAAAACCTTGTCAATCTCTTCCAATAGTAGATTCAAATCAAATTTGAGACAACCAGAACTCAAGACCAAGACAAATGACCTTCACTCCACCAAGTCAGTGCTTTGTAAATAAGTAAAACATCATGCTAATTAGAGTTTCGATCCCTCTCATCTTTCTTCTGCAGATTTCAGTCTCCTAGGATAGCTCTGTAATACTTCAGAAAAATCACACTTGTGGCAGAGAACAATGAAGTTCAGACCTTCGCTATTTTTTCTTTTCTTCTTGTCATTGAATATGATCTCCTCCAAGTTTCGCACTTTATTCTACCTTCGAATTTCAGATCAAAATGTCATGTATGTATGTGCTCCACAATAGGTCGAAAGCTTCTCCTTGTATAGTAGTTCAATGCTCCATCATAAGGCTGACTTGATAAATGATTGAGGCTGACTAGAAGATTGGAGAAATTGACTTGGTGGAGAAGATAATTTTGACACAAAATTTTTCTTCATTGACATAGGGATCCCATGAAGGGTCTTTTACATTATAACTTTGACTTTGACTCAATATAAAAATCCTAGAGCACTCAATGGGTGCTTTGCCCTATTGACCATTGACCCAGGCATGAAACCCATGCTTTAATAAGTTAAATTCTTTTTACAATAAAATTTCTTTTTGCTTCTTTTGACAAATATATTACATCATGACTCAAATACAATTATGAAGTCCGATACTAGTTACATTCTTCAACACTCCCTCTTAACTAGGGAGGTATTCATAATTACATATGGAAGATCCGAAAATGATATGTTCTACGAAGAGTCACAACACACGCAGCGCTACAAATTAAATACTTGACTAAGGTATCTAACTGGGTGGGACTAAGGTGTGTTCCAAGCTTCAACCACTCTAGGTACCATCAGGCTTTAGCTCTAATACTAACCCACAGATCTAGGTGCGTATCCAAGGTTAGAGCTCCAAGACCAATGCCACCCTCCCTACTTTGGGATCTAGACATCATCACAGACTGACTAGATGTCCTCCCAAGGATCTTGTCGCCCCAAGATGCTTCATCTCTCCTTATCAACTAAATCAAATATATCCACCGGTCCAAGCATGCTTCAAAATGTTCAACCTTCTTATGGAGAGATCTTGCACAATCACAACCCCAACTAGTAATAAACTTTCAATATATGTATATAAGTTAACTCAAACCTTTGGGGTTCTCAAATATACTATGCTGCTTAGGTCATCATCATATTATTCAAACACATCTTTGTCGAAAGCTTTCTTCTTTAACTTCTATAGTAGCACCAAACTCAGCCTTAGCACTTCTTCCAAAACATCCAAGTTTTGTTTACATCTTTGTCATTTGTGGATATGTATCTGTAATGCTTCAGCCATGATCTTTATTCTTTCTTCAAGGTCTTTATTATAGTTGTCACATTATGCCCTCCCTCTCAACTAGGGAGATATACACTTTCTTTCATCCAAGCTCCCTCTCAACATAGAGATATCAACAACTTCATTCCTATAGATTCTTTATCACATTATCAGAGAGATTTCAACCTTTCAAAGTTTTATTTCTTCAGGAACATCATCCTTTCTTATGGTAACAAGGTCATCTATTCATATTTTATGTCATCATCATTCTTACAACTCTCTTAATCCATCATGCTCATCATTATTATGAAGGCATCTTCAGTTATGAACATCTCCAACATCTTGAAGATTATGTACCTGCAAATCTTCAATAGCAAGTACAATCAAGCACAAATATATAGAAGCATGAGGTCAACTATATCAAAATCATGTCATTACAATGGAAGCATCAAAACGATCAAGCTTTAGACAAGTTCATAGTCAACAAGGGTTACATCTTTTATATCTTAGACTTCAACAACTTTGCCGGGGTTTTGTCACAAACCCTATATTCCATCAACAAGACTTAAAGTCTTAGATTTCATCAATCAAGTTAGAAATCCAATCACAGCACTTTACATATAGGGTTTCAATATCATTTCCTTATATCAATCGCTTACTAAGATTTTATTGTAAACCCTAGATGCAAACGTCAAACTCCAAAATTAGATATACAACAATTTTGGCTAGGGTTTCGATCATAGAGGAGCACATACATGTAATACCCCTTGGTAAACATGTAAATATTTGAATTACCTTGTTGAGTTACTTGGGAGACTATGGACCATGTTAATGGGTCTAATTTGAATAAGTTATGAATACGAATGTTCATTTTTATTAATAAAAAGAATTTAAATAGTCAACCATAAAATTATGGGGAAAGTAAATGCTGTAGTGAGTTTCATATTCCATAACCGTTGAAGACAGTTATGGGCAGAGACAGTTGCATGCCCAAACTCCTCTTCCTAGAGATAAAAAATCTCAGATGGGAAAATGAAGCCAAGAGGGGAGAGGCATTACCTGAGGCAACCTTGAGGAGTGAGACTGAAAAAATGAACCTCTGACAGGATGCTGTGAGGGAGGTAGGATGCTGCCAGACTGAGAGTTCTTGAGCTGGTTGGCCAGTGGAACTCTATTTGAAGCCTAAACTGAAGCTGGTTGGAAGCAGGAGGTCTTGGGAGAACCTGTGAAGGTTCCTGATCTAAAATTGTTCTGGTTATGAAGCTGGCTCGGGGGGAGTTTCAGTAGAGGTACTGATTCTCATGGTTGGGAGGAGCATTCTAGGCCCTGTAGTTTTTTGGCCAGCTTAATTAATTGAAGAGAGCAAAAAGGAACAGATAAGTGGAATTTACTGCCCTGGAACGTTATTTACTTTATGTATGATTTCTTTATGGCTTTGTATGATTGCACAGTGGCTGAATGTGAAGTAATGTTAGGTAGGTTACAATACTTAAGAGACTATGGAGGACAATTAATTGAAGAGAGCAAAAAAAAAACAGATAAGTGGAATTTACTGTCCTGGAACGTTATTTACTTTATGTATGATTTCTATATGGCTTTGTATGATTTCACAGTGGCCGAATGTGAAGTAATGTTAGGTAGGTCACAATACTTAAGAGACTATGGAGGACTAAGGAAAATTTATATTCTTCTATATTGCGTGTGAAAAATTATGTTTGTGTAACAAGGTTAGTTCTGGGCCGGAACCAGGTTGGACCAGTTATCTTGGAACAATCCCTATTGTTTTATTTAAAATCCATATCTAAGGGTTAGTTCCAGGTTGGAGCCGACTTGGGCCAGCTTGCCTGGAACAATCCCTATTTGTTTAATTAAAAGAGGCCAGGACAGGGAATAAATCCCTTTTCAAATTCGAAGTAAATAAATACTATCAACTATTTGTAATTGAAGAATACAAATGAGGGGTAAAGAAGGAAAGGTCTAATATTAGTTCATTAAGAAACTCTATAATCACCATATGGGGACTAGTTCCTTCGATAGGAGAAGAGTTATAAATATAAAAACAAAACCATTCTATGGAAACCAGAGGAAAGATGTATACAAGAACTACCAACAACCTGTAATGGAATTACATTATTTTCCTTTAGAAACCTTTTAAAATTACAAACAAATGAAAAGGAAAAACTGGAATAATTCTTTGTGGGAACTTACAAACATTTAAATAGAAAATCTAACAGTAAGTGTGAAGACGAGAAATTTAGTATAAGACTGGTCGATTATTGACAGGTTGAGATATACCAAGGCAATACTAAAATTAACTTAGAAAAAATAAGTGATGTCATGATCAGTTGCAGAGAAACAAGAGTAACCCCTCTACCACGGGCAACAACAGAAACTAAAACTAAACAAATTTGCAACTGTGTATAATTCTGGAGTGTTATAATAAGTGCTTAATGAATAATAAACAGTAAATGTGTTATGGATCCAAGAACCGGAATATTTTTTAACTGTTAAGTTGAAAGAGGGTTAGACCCAGCAGCCAACCCTTCTATTAACATATACTGTTCAACAGACGTGGAGAGAAATATCAAATAAAACTGTATAAAAGTCGCAAGGCAGTAAGCTGAGAGTGAATATAAATACAATGAGGGTCACAACTCAACTGTAGAACCCTAGGAATTATTAACGCCATGAATGATAAAATACTTCTAACAGAGCAAGCTAGGCCAAAAACCCTGACAGGGTCGATGCCATTAGGAGTCTGTGACAAAAGACAATATATATTATAGACTCAAAAGACAAGACACCAGGTCTAGGATGCCTAATACATGGCCTCACATTGCTTTTTACAAGGCTTTGACTTGTGACCTTGGGCTTACAATGGTGTTGAATGATCTGCTTGAAAAATCTATGTATCCCCACTAATAGAGCGGTAACACTGCCAACCCTCCATTTTGATCGTTCACGTCAAGCATTTTGATGCCACTACACTTTTCTCCTTTCGCTCAATTATATGTGGATTTGTTTCTTGAAAGATGTCATCTGCCAAGCCCTCAAGTTTGAAAAAATCTTGTTATCTTTGCTTTTTCTGCCCTTTGAGATCTGGTCTTTGGTATTTACATCTAATTTTAGATCCAATTTTGTCTATTTTAGTTTGAGTTAATTTTCCTTAGTTCTATCAACAAAATTATGATTTATCATGCAGAGGGGCACAAGCCTCTTGTTTCTTTGTGCCTTCACATCTTTTGTATAGGTTGTATCCGTTCTACTCAAATTTGCCAATTTTGGCAACTATAGACACACACCGACACCCCTTTATATTAAGTCTTCATCTATATATATCAACCTCCCATCTAGAGATTCAGTCTTACTATTGGCTTCCATCATTATTTTTTCACCCCTTGAATTTTCATTTTGAAGGGAAAATGTTGGTATACTTTTTATAGTTTTTCCCTCCATATATCCGCAACATTATTTTTCCTGGTAACTATGAACAAACAGATTTATGCCTCTCTTTAGATGGTTTTTATCTTTACTTGTATCTAGAGGGCGGAGTAAATAGAGGGGTAACACTGCCAACCCTCCATTTTGATCGTTCATGTCAAGCATTTTTATGCCACTACACCTTTCTCTTTTCGCTCAATTATATGTGGATTTGTTTCTTGAAAGATGTCATCTGCCAAGGCCCTCAAGTTTGAAAAAAATCTTCTTATCTTTACTTTTTCTGTCCTTTGAGATCTGGTCTTCGGTATTTACATCTAATTTTAGATCCAATTTTGTCTATTTTAGATTGAGTTAATTTTCCTTAGTTCTATCAACAAAATTATGATTTATCATGCAGAGGTGCACGAGCCTCTTGTTTCTTTGTGCCTTCACATCTTTTGTATAGGTTGTATCCCTGCCACTCAAATTTGCCAATTTTGGCAACTATAGACACACACCAAAACCCCTTTATATTAAGTCTTCATCTATATATCAACCTCCCATCTAGAGATTCAGTCTTACTATTGGCTTCATCGTTATTTTTTCACCCCTTGAAATTTCATTTTCCTGGAAGGGAAAATGTTGGTATACTTTTTAGAGTTTTTCCCTCCATATATCTGCAACATTATTTTTCCTTGTAACTATGAACAAACAGATTTATGCCTCTCTTTAGATGGTTTTTATCTTTACTTGTATCTAGAGGGTGTAGTAAATATATGGCATAGGTTAATGACCCAAGTGCTTAAAGATCTTTCGAAACAATTATTTATTTATTTTCACATTATTATCCCTATGATCACTTTATTGTATTTTGGGGGATGGATTGTAAATGGTAGGCCTATGCGCTGTCTATTTTACCAGCACAAATTATTGCAGAAATGAAATGTAATATCTTGGCATATATTCTTGACTGAGTTCAAGCTTCCTCACTCACTGTTCATTAACCAGCATGAATGCTCTGTTCAGACTTGGTTCCCAAGGCTTGGTTTGTTTGGTTTATTTGCTTATGGTGCCAAGGCCTATCCCAGTTATGAATACAATTGCATTCTAACTCTGTTATTCCTGCAAAATATCACATTCTTCCATTTAAATATGGAACCCATCTCTCTATCAACCATACCTATGCCTATTCATTATGTTCGTTCAAGTGGTTAACAAGATGCAAAGCACTTTGTTCTAGCTATTGCCATCACAGCAACCATGAGATATCAAATATAGAAATATAATTTCTTATGGAGATGGCTGTAGGTAAAAACCACCATGGCAGCTTGGAGAACACACTGATGTGAGCGTCTTGGTGTTATTTGACTTGAATAGATGAGCGAGATGTATGGCTGTAGCTACATTCTGATGGTTTCTGACTTGCACAGAGCGAAGAGAATGAATGTTTCTAGTATTCCCAAGCCTCAAAGAGTATACGACGCAAATATAGCTGTATCTAATAATCCACACAGCACAAAAGCTCGTTCCCTATGCCAACAACCAAGCAAATGGATTGTTTGACTCTTGATTCCACCCAGCGATTCAAAAGAACAAAAAATAATGCTGTGGGGAATTGAATTGATAATTAAATGTGTGAAATCGAGCTATAGATTGTTATCCAAGCTCAAGCAATTATCAAACCAGTGAACAGATGAAACTGGAAAGGGGGCTGTACCATATGTTACTACACAGCAATTGATCACACCAACGATTAAATAAACAGTCAATTGAGTTATGGAAACCAATGTCACATGGTTCAGGCTCGATGTCGGGTTCAGCAATGATTAGGTTCGGTTTGAGTTCAAATTTTTTGATGAGGTTTGCCATTAGGTTCATCTATTTACATATATATATTAGTTTAAAATGAATTATAGGATAAAATAGTAAGAAATCAACATCAGTAAACATTAAGAATGCTATCATGGACATGGAAACTGCAAGGATAAATTACAAGCTTGAGTTGTGACATGAGGTTATGAGTTTTGATCTATGGACTTGGACAATGGCTATGAGGTTCGCTGAATCTCAATTTTTTTCAAGGTTTGCCAAAATTCGAACTTCAAGGTTAAAGTTCAACTAACCTTGTGACATGTATGGAAACCACCCATTGATCCAAGCATTGGAGATTTTGCTGTGGATACAAACCAGCAATGAAATTAATCTGATTTTTGTTATGTGGGAGTCAAAACCAATAGGATATCAGGCCATTGCATTTAATTATCATGCCAGCAGTCTGACAAATAGGCAGTAGTGCCAAAGATGCATAAACAGTGATCCAATTCGAGGTAATTTGAGCTGTATAGTATAAGCCTATAAGGTGATTAAATAGAGCACCAGCAATGCTTCTACACCAATGGATGTAAGGGATGGTTAACACATACAGGACGAATCCAGAATAGAAACAAACAACCATACAATCAATTGTACAACATAGACACAGAGGTTACCCAGGAGAAAACCCCAAGTAAATATCAAAATGCCAGTGCCAAATGTCTTGCTCAGTATTTATTTTTCAGCAATTCCAGAATTGCAATGGTGTTTGGCTCTCTGTACCATTACAGATTAGAAAATCAGAAATTTCTTCAGCAATCCTTCTCTTCTATGCCAAAGAACCCCCTTTCCAATGCTGTGCAAAAGTTTATAGGCAGAATTAGCTTTCTGGGTGCAGCTGGAAGGCCAGGCATCCCCTACTCTTCAGCTCCCTAACTCCAGCACCCTTCCTCTCCATTGCCCTTTTGTTTGCAGCATTTCAGTCAGAGTTCTGTTGTCATTTATTTTTATCTCTTCTTTTAATTTAATTCTTTTTATGTTTTCATTGGCAATGCAGCACTTTGGAGGTGAGTAGTAGTGGATTAAACAAGCATGGGGCCATTCACTCTGTCAACTGCTTCCTCCTACCTCACCATCAACTTCATAGCCTTGAGCTTCACTTCCATAACCAATCATCTGGTTTGGCTGAGTTTTCTTCACTGAGCTGAGCCATGAAGCCCTTTTGATGTTTACTGCAAATCCATTTTTGGATCAGGGGAATCTTGCTTTGGTCTGTGTCTCTTTCTGATTGTTTCTGTGGTTTGTTCTGCAGACGTATCCAGATCACAGAAACCTAATTAGGTTTATTCAAGTTGAGTTTCTCTATTCATCAACATGACTTGAATGGTTTAGTGTTGTACTTGTTACATTGGTTGTGACCCAAAGTTTCTATATGTTGCTATTCCTATATGTGTGTTTAGGGCCCGTTGTCGACAAGGATGAATCCAGTTGGAGGTCTTGGCCCTTTATCCCTACATCGCTAAAATTAAGGCCTACATGTATCATCATGTCCATAAGGATTGCTTTGGACCTCATTTTAGCTAATTCTTCTTTGTTACCTTTGTTTATGTGTTCACGTTTATTTCATTTTCCATCTACATTCTCAATTTCCTTATTACTGTGCTTACCATTCCATTTCTAACAGTTTTTTGATTACAACACATGCTGGTATCATGTTCCTTTCCTCAATTGAAATATATTAAAAAGAGTGAAGAAAATGTGAATGGCAAGACAGAGAGACTATGGGAGAAAGAGATGCAGAAGGTTAGGCGATAAAGTGAAGTTGTGGTTCTTTCTTGTGGCAGATGGATGACACTGAACACTTGGAGAAATTCAGTCACTGTTATTCCTCTCGACTTCAAGTGGGATCAGATGGTTTGAAGAATCTCCAGCCTCAGCAAGTTGATTATTTTTTAGTTCTTGATTTGGAAGGGAAAGTTGAAATTCTTGAGTTTCCAGTGGTGATGATCGATGCCCACTCTTTGGAGTTTGTTGATGCTTTTCACAGGTGCAAATCAATTCTCTTAAAACCAAGCTAACATCAACCAAATTCTTTGATGATCGATGCCTTTTCACAGGTGCAAAACAATACTCTTAAAACCAAGCTAAGATCAGCAAAATTTATTTTCTAAACTGTACCGTCCTACACTACAAATAATCTGTATTAGCGTAATTGGGGTATTGCACGCAGTTATATCTTTTATACTTATGGCATTTATAATAGGCCAATAATTACCAAAAAAACCTTGCATTACCTTTAAATCATAGAAAGGACTTTATTTACAGGCATGTCATATATATTTCCGTACTACTCTCAGTCTCTTCCATATTTGAATTTTAGCTTTCCTTTTTTCAAATATTAAATTTCAATGGTAGTCCAAACAAAACTTTAAACTCATCATACAATTTGTCTATTAGTCTGTTAAATTTCTAACCTTAGTGCTTGGTTTATTATTTCCTAGCAGATCAGATACTAAATAAAAACTTGGCTGGAATTTAAACTTACACATTCAGTGAAAGCAAATTAAATAAACCAATCTCAATCAGATAAACACACAAATTTTCTGCCCAATCAACAGTGCTTCATTAAACTTCAGAACCTACTTGGGCTTTCTTATTGGGAAAATGGCCGTTGGGAAACAATAAACCTAGAGTTATCCAACTGATCAAGCCCTAGATTTGCCCTTCAATGTTGCTTGGCTGATTTGGATCTGTCTCCCTTGTTGCTCCTTGGACCTTCCTCAGACCCAGCAAATTCAGGTTGTCTGCCTGCTCCAACAAATTCACATTTTGAATCTTACTAAAATTACAGATTTCCCATAAACAATTTATACCTTTATACAAGATTTCCTCCATGGTGCTGCTCCACTCTCCTGTTGTCGTTCTTTCTTTTGCAATTTCCATGATTTCTCCTCTGTAGTCCTGCATAGACTCTTCCAAAGTTTCTTGTACTTATAACCTTAAGTATCTCCAAGCCAGCTCTTATCCTCTTGACAGTTTTCATTACTTGCACTTGTTATATCTGCATATCTTTCCAATGTTGTCTTCTCCACTAAAATGACAGAGTTATGAGTCTGTCCTTTCTTACATTCTTCACTACTTGCAGACACAAACCACTCATTAGTTTCAAAAACATGAGGCTTTGGAGTCCCTTAGTTCCTTCCAACATCCTATCTTTATGCGACGCTGGAACCTTCAAGCCATTCATCAGATGTCCATCTGCTTCTTCCACTGTAACAACTTCTTCCTTGACATCTTCAGTATCTTTACACATGCTCATTTAAAAGCTTGTAAACCTCAGGCACCTTTTCATAAAATAGAAACTTTTCTATTTCAAGCATCTTGTCAAAAAAAAAAACTTTTCTACCTCAAGCTTTTTTTCCGTAGCTACATTTACCCATGGCATATAGTCTCCACCTTGATTGCCTTTACAAGACAATTCTGTCTTCGTTTCTCTCTCAAGAGAATTTACATTCTGTTCTCTTCCCATCTTTATAACAGTACTTACTGACTGTTCTTCATCTCTGCATGGAACGAAGTTAATGTTCTGTCCATCATCTACAACAATTCATGCATCCACATACCAATTATCAAATTTAAAATGAATAGGCCTTTTAACCTCAATAAATGATTCTGCCATCACATGTTGATCCTCCAAACAATTTGTGAGACTCTCAAAAGTTCTCTTCTCATAAATTTCATCTTCTCCAAGGATTGATCCCTGCTCTGGTTCACAATAGTGAACTTCCACATCACACTTAGTTGCTCTGAGTTCTTCCTTCAGCTTGGAACACATCCTCTGCCTCAGCTTTACTTGCAATGAAGACTGTATCCAGCCTGTTGTCGCCCAAAGTGTACACCTAAGGCGCAACGCTCAGAGTAGGGGCTGTCACCCTGATCCCTACTCACTCCGTTCTAGCTCTCTCCTAGACAAGCTAAGGGGGGTAGTCCTTAGGGGTGAAATGGATGAGGAGCTTGTTGAGGATCAACAAGCTTATGAGATACAAATGAATATCCCAAAAACTTGGCTTAAATTTTATGGCCAGCAGAATTATCAAGCACAATTGATTAGATTCTTAAGATCTTGTAGTGAGAGACCAGTGCCTTCAATTTAGAAAATGTTTGCACAACAAGGATTAATACACCAAGTTACCAGATAGACAAATGCTGCAAGGAAGAGTTAGATGCAAATGATGAGATAATGGAAAATAAGAGACCAGTGCCTTAATAACCAATGCTCGTAAATTAAGAACTTTCACAAAGATACTTAAGCTAAAAGCAGTAAATTGTGAGAGGATGATTGCAAGATATTCTGTGTGGAACAATGACAAATTTTCTTAATGCCGATAGTTTTTTTATAGTGTTGCTTACTTAGACAGTTGAAATAAGCAACTAGCTCTCGAGGAAAACACCACTTATGAATGGTAAATGAGATAATAAATCAAGGGTGAAAACCATTACTTAGATTAACCAATTATGTCCAAATTTCAGAAAATGCAATTCAGGAAATTAGGCTAGGTTGCTTCAATGCGAGCAATGCCAAAGCTACTTATCATCCAACTTATGAAGTATCACTTGAAGCAAAGCTCGTCCAATGAGTTACAATAATATATCTTGAATTATATTACTTGCTTAGAGTTATTTCACTTTGTTAAATAGCAATTAAGTGAAAGCAACTCAAAATAAATATAAATAAGTGAACTTAATATGCAACAACCTAATAATCAAATCCAGTCAATGAATGCTAATGAAATCTGAACCAACAAGGGAATTCAACCAGTGAGTTAGATGTGATGAATTTCAAGCCCCTAAAATTTGATATGGTCCCTTTCAATAAACAAGCCTGCAACCTCTTTGAAGAATATCCTTCATTTATTTGCAGCACATTTAAACCCAAAAATAAGGGTTTTCCGCACCAAATGATATGGCAGAAAAAGGAATGTAACTCTCCCAATTGATATCTCTAAGAGTGATAAATATCAGTTGTGTAACAAGCTGATATCCCTGCAAGAAGAAATTCAATCTCTATAATATCCTTACACCAGTGATCAAGCCTTTAATTTACTGCCTATACAGAAGTGAGTTGACAGACTTTGACTTCAAGTTACAATTTCCTCAATCCAAAACTCGGAAAACAATGATCAATCTTTGTGATAAGAAGGATTAAATCTTTAATGATAGATTCTTCAAAAAAAATTCTGGATTTTAAGTTCCAGGTGAAGGCTTGAAGTTTAATGAAACCCTTCCTGCAAATCAGAAGTTAGTTCTTAAATAATGGAAAGATTTCTGGCCTTAGAGGATGATTGTGACCACTGAAATTTTCTGAATTTCAAGCCCCACAAGATGTGAAAATATATATATAAAAGAAGGTCCTGAAGCTTCAGAGAATATGCTTGCCACAAATTTAGCCTCTTTAAAAAATTTCAGACCAGAGATGGAAATGCACTCACTTTGGGGCAGGAACCGTGCTTCGATCCTCTTGGTTAGTTCTCTATTTTAGCTTTAAATCTTGTCAAATTTTAAAAGAGAATTTGCTGGATTTTTTGAGTTTAAAGTCCAGCAAATACTTGAAACAATTTTCCCTCTCTCCTTACTGCAAAATAATTATTTAATGAGGCAAGAAAATATGCAAAATAAACCTTGAATGCCAGCAGCCCGGGTCAGAAACCTCACAGAAATCTGTGATTAGTCAATGAAATGCACAAGAAAATGTGTGGTTTCTTCAAAATGAGTCAAACCCTGAGCGAAAGAAATTTTAACGCCACAATCCTTTCAAATACAGACTCAGACCCACCGCCAATATTAAAGCGGATAGAAAACCCTTGCAGCCAATAATTCACTCCAAAATGCGTTGCGATGGATTAAGGTTCGTAGATTTTCTTTAGAGTAACTGTTCTCGACCTTAAGGCTGGGATTTTCTTCTCTATTCGTCTTCTTCAAAACTCAAATGGAGATATCCGCAAATAAAACGATTTTAAAACCCTACACTTTCTCATCTCAGTAAAAATAAAAGCCTCACGAATTATATAGAAATAGATACAAGGATTTTATAATATATTTACATAATTTACAAAGTCATAAAAGGGAAAATAGAATATTTACAAGTAAAACATTTATGATTATTTAAATTTAACATAAACATGTACAAAATTTATATTTACTAAACTTTAAAATAAAAATAAAAACCTAAAAAATTATACATACAAGAAGGAATGGATTAATGAAATAATAGAAAATATAAGGTGAAAGGTTAATATGTATAGATACAAATTAGTGAAACTCTTTTTTGAGAAGATTCTTCGGCGAAAATCACATAGAGATAATTTTTTCGACGCGTTTCGAACCAACCAATGTGGTTCATTGTCAGGACAAGTTGAATGAGCAGATCTTGCTTTGCATATTAAATAGATAGGGCAGAATATCCAATGACCAAATTTCTAGACAAGGTAAAGTGGAGGAATCTCTATACCTTTTAAGAAATGCTAGATCTGCCTTCAACTTAGAAACTTGCAAGCGTGCCTGTTCAAAATGATGAACCTTAGTTGCAGTGGCTCCTTCGTGCAGGGATTAAATTATTGAATTTAGGCTTCTGTGATCCATATCAATTTTGAGAAGATTCTTCGGCGAAAATCACATAGAGATACTTTTGTCGACCCGTTTCGAACCAACTAGTGTGGTTTATCGTCAGGACAAGTTGAATGAGCAGATCTTGCTTTGCATATTAAATAGATAGGGCAGAATATCCAATGACCAAATTTCTAGACAAGGTAAAGTGGTGGAATCTCTGCACCTTTTAAGAAATGCCAGATCTGCCTTCAATTTAGAAACCTGCAAGCGTGCCCGTTCAAAACGATGAACCTTAGTTGCAGTGGCTCCTCCGTGCAGGGATTCAATTATTGAATTTAGGCTTCTGTGATCCGTATCAATTTTGAGAAGATTCTTCGGCGAAAATCACATAGAGATACTTTTGTCGATGCGTTTCGAACCAACCAGTGTGGTTCATCGTCAGGACAAGTTGAATGAGCAGATCTTGCTTTGCATATTAAATAGATAGGGCAGAATATCCATTGACCAAATTTCTAGACAAGGTAAAGTGGTAGAATCTCTGCACCTTTTAAGAAATGCCAGATCTGCCTTCAACTTAGGAACCTGCAAGCGTGCTCGTTCAAAACGATGAATCTTAGTTGCAGTGGCTCTTCCGTGTAGGGATTCAATTATTGAATTCAGGCTTTTGTGATCCATATCAATTTTGAGAAGATTCTTCGGCGAAAATCACATAGAGATACTTTTGTCGACGCGTTTCGAACCAACTAGTGTGGTTCATCATCAGGACAAGTTGAATGAGCAGATCTTACTTTGCATATTAAATAGATAGGGCATAATATCCAATGACCAAATTTCTAGACAAGGTAAAGTGGTGGAATCTCTACACCTTTTAAGAAATGCCAGATCTGCCTTCAACTTAGAAACTTGCAAACGTGCCCGTTCAAAACGATGAACCTTAGTTGCAGTGGCTCCTCCGTGCAGGGATTCAATTATTGAATTTAGGCTTCTGTGATCCATATCAATTTTGAGAAGATTCTTCGGCGAAAATCACATAGAGATACTTTTGTCGACGCATTTCGAACCAACCAGTGTGGTTCATCGTCAGGACAAGTTGAATGAGCAGATCTTGTTTTGCATATTAAATAGATAGGACAGAATATCCAATGACCAAATTTCTAGACAAGGTAAAGTGGTGGAACTCTGCACCTTTTAAGAAATGCCAGATTTGCCTTCAACTTAGAAACCTGCAAGCGTGCCCGTTCAAAACAATGAACCTTAGTTGCAGTGGCTCCTCCGTGCAGGGATTCAATTATTGAATTTAGGCTTCTGTGATCCAGATCAATTTTGAGAAGATTCTTCGGCGAAAATCACATAGAGATACTTTTGTCGATGCGTTTCGAACCAACCAGTGTGGTTCATCGTCAGGACAAGTTGAATGAGCAGATCTTGCTTTGCATATTAAATAGATAGGGCAGAATATCCAATGACCAAATTTCTAGACAAGGTAAAGTGGTAGAATCTCTGCACCTTTTAAGAAATGCCAGATCTTCCTTCAACTTAGAAACCTGCAAGCGTGCCCGTTCAAATCGATGAACCTTAGTTGCAGTGGCTCCTCCGTGCAGGGATTCAATAATTCAATTTAGGCTTTTGTGGTCCATATCAATTTTGAGAATATTCTTCGGCGAAAATCACATAGAGCTACTTTTGTCGACGTGTTTTGAACCAACCAGTGTGGTTCATTGTCAGGACAAGTTGAATGAGCAGATCTTGCTTTGCATATTAAATAGATAGGGCAGAAAATCCATTGACCAAATTTCTAGACAAGGTAAAGTGGTGGAATCTCTGCACCTTTTAAGAAATGCCAGATCTGCCTTCAACTTAGAAACTTGCAAGCATGCCCATTCAAAACGATGAACCTTAGTTGCAGTGGCTCTTCCGTGCAGGGATTCAATTATTGAATTTAGGCTTCTGTGATCCATATCAATTTTGAGAAGATTCTTCGGCGAAAATCACATAGAGACACTTTTGTCGACACGTTTCGAACCAACCAGTGTGGTTCATCGTCAGGACAAGTTGAGTGAGTAGATCTTGCTTTGCATATTAAGTAGATAGGACAAAATATCCAATGACCAAATTTCTAGACAAGGTAAAGTGGTGGAATCTCTGCACCTTTTAAGAAATGCCAGATCTGCCTTCCACTTAGAAACCTGCAAGCATGCTCGTTCAAAACAATGAACCTTAGTTGCAGTGGCTCCTCCGTGCAGGGATTCAATTATTGAATTTAGGCTTCTGTGATCCATATCAATTTTGAGAAGATTTTTCGGTGAAAATCACATAGAGATACTTTTGTTGACGCGTTTCGAACCAACCAGTGTGGTTCATCGTCAGGACAAGTTGAATGAGCAGATCTTGCTTTGCATATTAAATAGATAGGGTAGAATATCCAATGACCAAATTTCTAGACAAGGTAAAGTGGTGGAATCTTTGCACCTTTTAAGAAATGCCAGATCTGCCTTCAACTTAGAAACTTGCAAGCTTGCCTGTTCAAAACAATGAACCTTAGTTGTAGTGGCTCCTTTGTGTAGGGATTCAGTTATTGAATTTAGGCTTCTGTGAACCATATCAATTTTGAGAAGATTCTTCGCCGAAAATCACATAGAGATACTTTTGTCGACGCGTTTCGAACCAACCAGTGTGGTTCATCGTCAGGACAAGTTGAATGAGCAGATCTTGCTTTGCATATTAAATAGATAGGGCAGAATATCCAATGACCAAATTTCTAGACAAGGTAAAGTGGTGGAATCTCTACACCTTTTAAAAAATGCCAGATCTGCCTTCAACTTTGAAACCTGCAAGCGTGCCTGTTCAAAACGATGAACCTTAGTTGCAGTGGCTCCTCCGTGCAGGGATTCAATTATTGAATTTAGGCTTCTGTGATCCATATCAATTTTGAGAAGATTCTTCAGCGAAAATCACATAGAGATACTTTTGTCGACGCGTTTCGAACCAACTAGTGTGGTTCATCGTCAGGACAAGTTGAATGAGCAGATTTTGCTTTGCATATTAAATAGATAGGGTAGAATATCCAATGACCAAATTTATAGACAAGGTAAAGTGGTGGAATCTCTGCACCTTTTAAGAAATGCCAGATCTGTCTTCAACTTAGAAATCTACAAGCGTGCCCGTTCAAAACGATGAACCTTAGTTATTTTTAAAAATTAAAATTCAAATCTAATTAAAATAAATAAATTAAAACTTAAATCAAATAAATATTTACTTTTTTGAAGTTTAAAAATCATATACTGTATCAATCTAATTTTTTTTACAAGTATGCTAAAAACCCCAAAACATAAAATTTAAAACAAATCCAAAACCCCAAAGGTTAGAAAATCGAAATTAGTCTAGAAAGACTATACAATTAAATTACAAATCTACCAGATCTGAGGAGTATGAGTCCGACTCCGCTTTCAGATCTATAGATTTCATGCTCTTGCTAGCCAGATCTAACTATTTAGCACAAATTATTAAAGATAAGTAAAAATTTTAATAAGGTACTAGCCCAAAAACACTCGCTAGAAAAACAGATTGTTAGATAATCTCGAAGTTTTAATCTGAAAGACTCTCCAGATCTTAAGTTTCAGGAGTCTACTGGTCCAACCGAGGACTTTCCTAGACACCCAAAATCTCTGAATAAAGATGACTTTTGCACACTTAGAATATAAGTCATCAAATAAATAGAGGTATAAAATAACGATTAAATTTTTAAAGATTGAAGATACCTGCCAATCGAATAAAAATCTTAATGCTATCTTAAAACTCAATAATTTAAGCAAGATACCCGTGCAATAAATTGATCTACAAGAGCTATTAACCAACGACCTATAAATAAGATCTGCAAAAAATTAAACACGTGTTACAATAAAATACCGTAGAGGAACACCACCATCAAGTAAAACCCCAAAGACTTTTGCATTATATCCTAGAAACATTACAAGAGAGCTTCGAGAATTTAATACATGATTTAAAGATCAGATGAAAAATAGACTCACCTCGACCTCTAATTTATAGATAAATTCTTCAACGACTAATTCACTTGATCCCCGTCAAAGTAATCTCAACTGTTGAAAATTATTTGATTATCTTTTAATTTCATCCGTCGAAATTATTTATTTTTCTAGGAATTTCAAATTTTTTCATTTAATTTTTTTTTAATTAACTCAAAAATAATAATTTTGAGTTAATTATCTCAAAAAATTGACTTCAAAATTTCTTGATTTTTTCAATATTCCCTTTGCCGGGCCTCTAAAAATTATTTTCTTTAACACCTACGAATTTTACCTTTGGAGAATTTAATTTACGTAGGACATAAAATTAATTAAATTTTTGGCTTAGGATTTTTAATTTAATTTGGCCAGAAAATTTAATTAATTGACTTATGAAGGAATTAATAATTCTTCCAACCCTCTAATATTTAGCCATGGTGTCTAATTATGAGGGACCATGCACTAAATATTTTTTACATCAAAATTTTACATTTTACTACATAAAGGGGGAAAACTTGTTTGTTATGGACCCTCAAAAAATACTCATTTCTGCGACACAAACTATAATCCAGTAGACCAAGTGACTTGTAATAAAATAATCTAGCCAATTAGCTAGGATTATTCCCAAATCACTTTTTCATAGACTTGATCTAAAACACTAGGACTCGCCTAAGATCTTAGTGACAAAATCCACTCTAGCTTTGGGGTAAGAGTGGAGGGAAAAACTCTGCCGATCATTTGTGTCTAGAGACACAGATAAATTAGTAAGACAAAAGACCTCCTAAAATGGAGATCGTCACCAAAAACATAGGTTTACCTAGGTTGTTACATACAAACGCGATCATACTGAGATTATTTACATTTTATATATGCAAAATGGGCTGACATATTCATAAAACTGTCGGCTGATGATGAAGTCTGAATGGCATGGACACTCGAATATGATGGATCCCTTTTGCGAAAAAAGGGGGTGTACTGCTATGTGGTTGTTGACATATAGTGATCAACATCTGGCTCTACTTGGGGACATGTTGCTTCATGGGAGGAATGTGAGAATCCAGAATCTGCATCCAAGCAACACACAAGATTATATAAGTAGCGTCCGTCCAAAATTCATTATATAACATTAAGCACATGACAATAGAAGCTCTTCATTTATTAACTATTCTACTGACATGAAAATATAAATTTAATCTAACTACAAAGTGAAAATGCTGAAATAACAGGGTGTAAGGTTATAGATACAATATGAAGGATGCCTTGTGGTATTAGATGTGTTCAATATAGTGCATACTGAGCATTTACCTACTTTCAGGCAAATATGTGGGGTGTTTTTCGGATGTGCCATGTCTAATCTTGCATACGGTAAGACTTTGTCTTATCCGAAAATTGAGCTACTCACGACCATCAGATTCATCAAATTGCTTCCTTATTCTTTTTCTTTTTCGCTTCAAGCTTTTTTTTGTGGTAGACTGTATCGCTAATGATGTGGAACATTCTGCTTGAGAACTTTCAGACAAAGTATTTAAGATATTTGTGACATGCCTCTCTTGATTCTGCATATGTTATGTGATAAATGATGGATCAATGTCACAAGTGTTATGAATTATAACTTGATCTTTTTCAATTTCTTTTTTGATCATGTCATTCTCAGCTAAATCTTCATTAATAGGGCCAACCACTTTCTCAGGATATTCACAACAAGACGGGACCTACTTTAATGGATTGGGAGAGTTATGATCCATTGAAAGCTCTTTGATTTTTAGACATCTATCATCTGGATCAGATTGAAACTTCTGTACTTGTGATTTCCTTTCTTCCAACTTCTTATGTATGGAACTCATTTCTTTGGCATGCCTTACTATTAATTTCGCTTGATTGAGCTCAGTTTTCATGAATCTGTCTTGCAGAGTGAAATGATTGGCCTCCATAGCTTTCATTTCCCGAGTGTGCTTTGCTTCCATTGCAATCATATGATTTTGAATAATGGACATCTGATTAGAATGATTAACTACCATTATCTTTAATCTGTTCTGAAGAGATATTTGATTAACTTCCATGTCCTTTATAATTTTTTCATTTTTTGCCTTCATGCCCATGAAGCAATTTTGCATATAGTTTATCTCTTTCTCATGATGATTCTGCATGTCGGTCCTTATAGCCTCCATCTTTTGAACACATTTCTCTACTATGGTGGCTATGTGATCGGAGTGATTAATTTCCATGATTTTCATTTCCTTAATGTGTTTTTCTTCTATAGCCAACAACTTGTTTTGCATAGAACTCATTTCCCTGGGGTGATCTTTTGTTAATTTGGCTTGGTTGAGTTCCATGTTCTTAATGAGTCGAATCTGGTTGTCTTCCATATTCTTGATTTAGTTGCATATCCTTCTCATGGTCAAAGTTATTGATACTATAGGAAGACGTAAAAGGTCTAACTTCTTGACTATGCTCTTTTACTTCTACCCAGTGTTGTACTAATCGCCAAAAAATTGCGATAAAATTGTTTTATCGCGATTTTTTCAAAAAGAAGATAAAATCGGGTGATAAAATCGGGGTTTTTTTTGCCGATTTTTATGAAAAATTGCGATTTTTTGGGAAAAAATCGTGGAAAAAAAATATTTTTATTTTTATTTTTTATTTATGAGGAGGAGGAGGTGACCCAAGCTACCCCTGTCACAAGTAGAGGACGTGGTCTACCTCCTGTAGCTCCTAGTTCTTCAGCTTCTAGAGCACAACAGAGTCTACTGCCAACTCCACCGACGTCTACATCTAGAGGGGCAAAGGAAATCAGTAGTATTAGACTTTAGTTATTTGGTTCATTTCAATTGTATATGACATTATGACTCATGATATGAGATACATTATTATATTTTTTGTTGATATTTTGAGGCTGAGTTGGGATTCAGGAGTCAGGACTTACTATTCAGGACATGATTCACTGTTATGTGTGATTTTCGCACTAGAAATGATATTAAACATTTTATATATTAGTTATTTTATCATATTTATGTGTCAATGTATTTATTTTATCTTGTAAATGGTTTAGATATTAAAAAAATTGAAAAAAAGGAATATTTTTGTACCAAACGATTTCTTCCCGATTATCACTGATTTTTTTCTTGATTATTATGATTTTTTTCCCATTTTTTCCCCGCGTCGAATTAATCCCGATAACAATTAGTGCAACATTGCTTCTACCCAATTTTCTTGAGACAAATGATATTCTTTACCAACAACATTGACTTGATTACTTGTACTTGTGATTCTACTGTCTATGATTCTTTTGACAACATGGCAAGTAGTCTCTTCATGAAAAGCATTACATGCCCTGCAATAAGGCAGAGCCTCATTCATTCGATTTGTAGATTCAAGCGGATTGGGAAGTCTCTGCTCACTAGATTGACCTTTTGTCTACCAAGTATTATTGCTTTGATTATTATTATTAATCCTAGGTTGAAAATTCTGTGCTTGAGCTCTCTCCATTTGGATCAACCTAGACTATAAAGTACTAATTTCCTTAGCATGGTTAGAGATTAACTTCACTTGGTTAAGCTCCATGCTTTCAAGTTTTTGTAGTAATTTATGCGTGGGGTCCTTATTTGATTCTTTAACCTCCTTTTCTTTAGGTTCTTTCAAATTGGCCCAAGCCCTATCAAAACCTGGGATTTCAGACTTCTCAGATGCCTTATTATCTTTTTAAGGCTCTATAGCTAAAGTCTGAACAACTTTATAATCATGATTCTTAGCTCCTCTCAATTCATAAGATGTATCGGGATTAAAAGCATCGATATAAAAATTTAGAAGAGATTTATCAGTAGGTTTATAATCTATAGATATTTCTTTAATAATACCATTAAATCTCTTCTTGAACTCTTCAACTGTCTCGTTTTCTTTCTTTTTTATGACACTGATAGCTTTTACGAGATGTCCCTCTTCTCTCTTATCTCCATACTTTTCCTTAAAAGCATTAATAATCGATTGCAAAGAATCAAATGAATTATCAGGGTTTTTCGTAAACCAATCCAAAGCATCTTTCTCCAAGGTAAAAACAAAGAGGCTCATTTTTACATCTTCATGATTATAATCAACAACCTTTGCATACTTACTTACTCAAGAACCAAAAGCTTTCAGATGAGCATCAACACTAATTGCATTATTGCCCTGAAAAGAAGACAATTTATCAATCCCATTCTTTGGAAGATCATTAGGATAACCTTGAATATTAGCAAAGTTACAAGGGGCGAACACGTCCATGATGACTTGCTTAAAGGGAAAAGGAGGGGCCAAATGGATGTTAGAGAAAGATCTTTGCTCAAGGAAAACAAGAGATCTATAAGAAGCGAGCTTCTAGCAGAAATTCTTGTAAGAAATGAAAGAAGTGGAGTCGCCACTTGAACATGAATCTAGCTCTAAGATCCAAAAAGGAAAAAACCGAAAGGTTAGTCGAGAGAAGCGGATGGATATCACAGAGGGTTTTTTGTTTGGTAGTAAATGGATAAATAACTGGAGTTGCCACCCAAACAAGAAATCAACCGAAATGTCCAAGTGCTAAAGGTGGAGATGAAATGATTAATGAGTTGACAAAAGGTACGGTGATGAAAAGATGAACAGATGAAATGGTGCCAAAAAATATGGCGTTAATGGAACAAGAAATGATAAAACACTGAAAAGATGAAGATGAATGAGATAAATGAAAATAAAATGTTGTTGAAGCGCCGAGAATAAAATATCCCCAGCAACAACGCCAAAAAATGTTGTCGCCCAAAGTGTACACCTAAGGCGCAGCACTAGGGGCTATTATCCTGATCCCCACTCACTCTGTTCTAGCTAAGGGGGTAGTCCCTAAGGGTGAAATGGATGAGGAGCTTGTTGAGGATCAACAAGCTTATGAGATACAAATGAATATCCCAACAACTTGGCTTAAATTTTATGGCCAACAGAATTATTAAGCACAATTGATTAGATTCTTAAGATCTTGTAGTGAGAGACCAGTGCCTTCAATTTAGAAAATGTTTGCACAACAGGGATTAATACACCAAGTTACCAAATAGACAAACGCCACAAGGAAGAGTTAGATGCAAATGATGAGATAATGGAAAATAAGAGACCAGTGCCTTAATAACCAGTGCTCAAATAAATAAAGAACTTTCACAATGATACTTCAAGCTTAAAGCAGAAAATTGTGAGAGGATGATTGCAAGATATTCTCTATGGAACAATGACAAAATCTCTTAATGCCAATAGTGTTTTTATAGTGTTCTTTACTTAGATAGTTGAAATAAGCAACTAGCTCTTGAGGAAAACACCACTTATGAATGGTAAATGAGATAATAAATCAAAGATGAAAACCATTACTTAGATTAACCAATTATGTCCAAATTTCAGAAAATGCAATTCAGGCAATTAGGCTAGGCTGCTTCAATTGACAGATGCTTCAATGCAAGCAATGTCAAAACTACTTATCGTCCAACTTATGAAGTATCACTTGAAGCAAAGCTCGTCCAATGATATGCCAATGAGTTACAATAGTATATCTTGAATTATATTACTTGCTTAGAGTTATTTCTCTTTGTTAAATAGCATTTAGGAAGAAGTGAAAGCAACTCAAAATAAATAAGTGAACTCAATATGCAGCAACCTACTAATCAAATCTAGTCAATGAATGCAAATGAAATATGAACCAACAAGGGAATTCAACCAGTGAGTTAGATGTGATGAATTTCAAGCCCCTAAAATTTGATATGGTCCCTTCCAATAAACAAGCCTGAAACCTCTTTGAAGAATATCCTTCATTTATTTGCAGCACATTCAAATCCAAAAATAAGGGTTCTCCGCACCAAAAGATATGGCAGAAAAAGGAATGTAATTCTCCCAATTGATATCTCTAAGAGTGATAAATATCAGTTGTGTAACAAGCTGACATCCCTGCAAGAAGAAAATCAATCTCTATAACATCCTTACACCAGTGATCAAGCCTTTAACTTACTGGCTATACACAAGTGAGTTGACAGACTTTGACTTCAAGTTACAATTTCCTCAATCCAAATCTCGGAAAACAATGATCAATCTTTGCGATAAGAAGGATTAAATCTTTGATGATAGATTCTCCAAAAAAAATTCTAGATTTTAAGTTCCAGGTGAAGGCTTGAAGTTTAATGAAACCCTTCCTGCAAATCAGAAGTTAGTTCTTAAATAATGAAGAGATTTCTGGCCTTAGAGGATGATTGTGACCACTGAAATTTTCTGAATTTCAATCCCCAGAAGATGTGAAAAAAATATGTATATAAGAAGGACTTGAAGTTTCAGAGAATATGCTTGCCACAAATTTAGCCTCTTTAAAAAATTTCAGACCAGAGATGCAAATGCACTCACTTTGGGGCAGGAACAGTGCTTCGGTCCTCTTGGTTAGTTCTCTATTTTAGCTTTAAATCTTGTCAAATTTTAAAAGAGAATTTGTTGGGTTTTTTGAGTTTAAAGTCCAAATGCCTTGAAACAATTCTCCCTGTCTCCTTACTGCAAAATAACTATTTAATGAGGCAAGAAAATATGCAAAATAAACCTTGAATGCCTGCAGCCCGGGTCATAAACCTCACAGCACAAGAAAATGTGCGGTTTCTTCAAAATGAGTCAAACCCTGAGCGAGATAAATTTTAATGCCAAAATCCTTTCAAATACAGACTCAGACCCACCGAATATCTCAGAAAACCCTTGCAGCCAATAATTCAGAAATTTAAAAGCAATTTCTTCTAAAGCTGTCTCCAAAATGCTTTGCGATGGATTAAGGTTCGTAGATTTTCTTTAGAGGACCTGTTCTCGACCTTAAGGCTGGGACTTTCTCCTCTATTTGGCTTCTTCAAAACTCAAATGGGGATATTTGCAAATAAAACGATTTTAAAACCCTACACTTTCTCATCTCTGTAAAAATAAAAGCCTCATGAATTATATCGAAAGAGATACACGGATTTTAGAATATATTTACATAATTTACAAAGTCATAAAAGGGAAAAAAATATTTACAAGTATTGTAGAATATTTACAAATAAAATATTTATGATTATTTAAATTTAACTTTAGCATTTACAAAATTTATATTTACTAAACTTTAAAATAAAAATAAAAACCTAAGAAATTATATATACAAGAAGGAATGAGTTAGTGAAATAATAGAAAATACAAGGTGAAAGGTTAGTATGTATAGATACAAATTAGAGAAACTCTTTTCAAGTTATATTTATTAAAGTTTAAAATAAAAATAAAAACCTAAAAAATTATATATACAAAGAGGAATGGGTTAGTGAAATAATAGAAAATACAAGGTGAAAGGTTAGTATGTATAGATACAAATTAGAGAAACTCTTTTCAAGTTTTGAATGTAGGATATATATATATATATATATATATTTTAAATTAAAAGTTAAATTTAAGTAAAAAAAATAATTTAAAGTTAAATCAAATAAATATTTACGCTTTTGAAATCTAAAAATCATTTACAAAATAAATCTAAAAAATTATTTACAACGTATGCTAAAAACCCCAAAACATAAAATTTAAAACAAAATCTAAAACTCCAAAGGTTAGAAAATCAAAATTATTTTACAAAGACTATACAATTAAATTACAGATCTATCAAATCTAAGGAGTATGAGTCCGACTCTGCTCCCAGATTTGTAGATTTCAGGGTCTTGTTAACCAAATCTAACTATTTAGCACAAATTATTAAAGATAAATAATTTTTTTATGAAGTATTAGCCCATAAACATCTTGTAGAAAAATAGATCGTTAGATAATCTCGGAGTTTTAATCCGAAAGGCTCTCTAGATCTTAAGTTTCGGGAGTCGGCTGGTTTAATCGAGGACTTCCCTAGGCGCCCAAAATCTCTGAATAAATTTGACTTCTACACACTTAGAATACAAACCTCCAAATTAATAGAGATATAAAATAACGATTAAATCTTCAAAGATTGGAGATACTTGCTAATCAAATAAAAATCTTAATGTTATCTTAAAACCCAACAATTTAAGCAAGATACATGTGCAATAAATTGATCTACAAGAGCTATTAATCAACAACTTATAAATAATATTTGCAAAAAAATAAACATACGTTACCATAAAATACCGGAGAGGAACACTACTATCAAGTAAAACCACAAAGACTTTGCATTATATTCCAGAAATATTACAATAGAGTTTCGAGAGCTTAATACACGATTCAAAGATCGGATGAAAAATAGACTGACACCGACCTCTAATTTATAGATAAATTCTCCAATGACTAGTTCGCTTGATTCCCGTCAAAGTAATTTCGACCGTTGAAAAATATCTGATTATCTTTTAATCTCATCTGTTGAAATTATTTTTTTTGAAGAATTTTGAATTTTTCATTTTTAATCAATTCAAAAATAATAATCTTGAGTTAATTACCTCAAAAAATTGACTTTGACTTAACCACCAAGGCCCAAGGGTCCAAAATTTATTATTTTTTTGATATTCCCTGGGGACTTCCAAAAATTAATTTCTTTAACACCCACGAATTTTACCTTTGGAGAATTTAATTTATGTAGGAAATAAAATTAATTAAATTTTTGGCTTCGGATTTTTAATTTAATTTAGCTAGAAAATTTAATTGACTTATGAGGGGATTAATTATTTTTCCAACATTCTAATATTTAGCCATGGTGTTTAATTATGAGGGACCATGCATTAAATATTTTTTACATTAAGATTTTACATTTTAATACATAAAGGGGGAAAACCCATTCATTATAGACTCTAAAAAAAAACCCATTTCTGTGACACAAAATATAATCCAGTAGACCAAGTGACTTGTAATAAAATAATCTAGCCAATTAGCTAGGATTATTCTCAAATCACTTTTACATAGACTCTATTTAAAATACTGGGACTCGCCTAAGATCTTAGTGACAATCCACTCTAGCTTTGGGGTAAGAGTGGAGGGAAAAACTTTGCCGATCATTTGTGTCTAGAGACAGATGAATCAATGAGACAAAAAACCTCCTAAAATGGAGATCATCACCAAAACCATAGGTTTACCTAGGCTGTTACATATAGACGCGGTCATACTGAGATTATTTACATTTTACATATGCAGAATGGGCTGGCATATTCATAAAACTGTCAGCGGATGATGAAGTCTGAATGGCATGGACACTCGAACATGATGGATCCCTTTTGCGGAAAAAGGGGGTATACTGCTATGGGGTCGTTGACACAGAGTGGTCAACACAACCATATCCCTGGTCTCGTAACAACTGCTTTAGTTTTTAGTTTTGGTCAAAGCATGTTCTTCATGCTTAAAAGAGTAAAACCGAGTCAAAAACAAATTATTTTGAGTCAAAGAAAATGTACTTTAGTCATGTGCCATTTGGACATTTGTAATAAAAAGAATTTTGAATTTTTGTTGAGTCAAAGTCCACCAAAATGCACAAGTTGGCCCTCCTTAGGGACAAGTTGGCCTGGGCTTCGAAGAGCCACCTATTCGACCTCCTGGATATATATACATATATAGGACAATTTGATCACTTTGAAGGATACTCACTCACGATCATCATACATATCTTTTGCACCTAATTAGTGGAGAAAAGGATGAAGAAGAAGGAGACTATTTTTAAGATGAAGAAGAAGGAGAAGAACTAGATTTTTCTATGACTATTGCAGACCCGAAAATTCAGGAACTAATTTTCAGAAAGACCAATTTGACTTATGTTGACTTTTGACTTTGGAAATGACTTGGAGGAAGGTTGGACTTGGAGTTTTGGTGGTAGTTTTGAGTCTTGGTCTTGGTATTGGTCTTGGATATCTCATTTTGATCTGATTCTATAAGAGAAGGGTTGTTTTTGGGTATTCCCCCTTGGTGGGTTTTACCTTGGCTTGGAGCCTAATTTTTGGTGTCTCTTGTCTTTTGTGCACTATGATCTCTATCTTCTCGTTTTGAATGGTAATTGCTTGATGAGTAAGAAAGGAAATGTTAGGTCCTTATACTACTAGTGTAACCCCTTATTGTTATTAATGCAACCCCTTTATTATATTGTTGTTCCCATGTAGTACCCATATTGTTATTATTGTGCCCCATAGAAGACCACTATTGTTATTGTTGTGCCCTTACATTATTATTGTTATGTCAGCTTTGATTATATTATGGCCCCTTAGACTCCTATATATAGAAAGAAGGTCTTGTCATTTGTATCATCCAAGAATTGTTCATTTGTGTAATGTAAAGGAGGTTGCCCCCTTGAAGAGGTTGATTTCTAAGTCGTTGATCTATCTTTTCTATCTTTTTGTGAGCTGATTTCATAACATTTGGTAATAGAGCTTTGGATTCTATGGTTTCGCTGCTCCAAACAGGTCATCGTGACATTTTCGCTATTCTACGACGTTTCAGGAGCTAAAAAAAAACCCATTTGAGCCGAAATCGTTCTGAACCTCGGGTCTGAATTTCAGTTCTTGTCTCACTATATTTTCGGAGATATGATCTGAGGAAGTTAGGGTTTTTGCAGACTCCCGAATTATATCTCAAACAGGTGACTTAGGGAAAATCGTCATAATTTTCTTTCTGAGAATCAAATTGAAATTTCATAAAATGTCACAGAAAGAGGACGACCTGTAGTTTTTTGTGTATCATTTTCAGATCCGAAGGTCAAAACAGTGACACGTGGCACTTCGTACAAGTTCGCTCTAATGAAAAAGTATATAATCAGGTCATCTTGAGAGATTGGGCATAACTCTTTCTTGGAGAATCAGATTTCGATCAGACTGGTGGCATTGGAAAGAGGACACATAAGGCTACCGCAGGTCGCAATTTCACACCTTGGAGATCCAAAATTTCAGAGATACAATAGATTCAATATTGAGCTCCTAAAATCAAGAAAAAGCGATATGAAGAAGTTTGATGGCAAGGATCCGGTAAATTGGATACTACAGATGGAGCAATATTTCAATCTACATGATGTACAACTGTTACGAAAGGTACATATTGCATTTTTATATTTAGAACCAAATCAATTTGTATGGTATAGAGGGCTTTGTTCTCGTAAACCACTTGTTACCTGGTCAATTTTGATGGAGGAAATGATAGCACATTATGAGGATACAAAGAGTAGCACCTTCTTTAGACAATTGATAAATCTCAAACAAAAGGGTTCAATGGCAGAGCACATTGAGGACTTCCAAAAATTGAATATAAGGGTAAATGATATTCTAGAGAAGCAAAGGATTGATGTCTTCATAGAGACTTTAAAGGATAACATTCAACATGAGGTTTGTGTTTGGGAACCTGATTAATTGGAGAACACATTCAGGTTGGCAAGAAAAATTGAAAGCGGAATTATGGAAACAAGGAATCCTACCACTCACAACTATAAATATGGAAGTGTTAATGCTCTTAGCCTTCCACAACCTACAAGGTTTACACCACAACAATTGGAAGAAAAAAGAGAAAAAGGGCTTTGTTACAGTTGTGATAGCAAATACACTAAAGGTCATAAGTGTGCTGAGAATAAATTATTTTACATAGATTGTGAAGAGGAGGAAGAAAATGATCAAGAAACGTCAAAATAAGAGGATATACACCAGGAACCAACCCTAGAGAAAGAATAAGTGAATTTGACCATATCTTGTAAAGCATTGGCAAGAATTGTTGGACACCTAATCCTAAATGGGTTAGTGTGGAAGCTGAATAGACTAAGTAGTCCAAGAGACCTTGGGATGTGGAACCCAACGGTCACATGTTGTATTATAAATGTAAATCATTTGTTAATAAAATTACACTCTCATGTTTTATCCTTTAGATTATGTTGGTTGCCCATGTGTGTTTAACATGGTATTAGAGCGGGCATATTCCTGCCCTGCATAATTACTGTGAGCCATTTGGTTTATGGCCTTTATGTGTAGGTTATTTCTGCCATGACTTCTGCATTTCATAAATATTTTCTCAGCTAAATTCTAGCTGCAACCTCTGTCAATTCTCCAGCCCTATTTTTAGAATTCCTAAAATTAATTGTAACTCCTTGACTGCGCCCTCTGCACTTCCTGGGCTGTGCATATTCCTTTCCTGCGCTCTCTGTTTGCCAAAAGGCGATCGTCCATAAATGCTGCTCACCTCTGCCATAATTATTGTTTGCGCTCTGCGTTATCCACTGCGTGGCTTCTGCGCATAACCACTGTTTGACACTGCCATATTCCATATATTCCGACAAGTCGTGGTTTTGAGAATCCTTTGACTGTCCACTGCATCTCGTCTCTGGCTAGCGGTATTCATGGTGAAATGCGTACAATTTCAAAGTAAATGGTTGATGTTGATTCCTACGTGTTATTATCCTGGAATTTTGATTCGAGTTGTTGGAATAATACCATTGTTTATGATTTTGCTGGTTTAATTTATGTGAGCCGATATGGAGCCAGATTTTGTCGCTGGAGTTGGAAAACTCAACTTCTTTACGATTAGTGAGTGGTTGCTGTTGCTATCTTATCACAATGATTGTGAATTGTGACCTTTGTATTGAATCCAACCTTACAGTGGAGTGTTAGAGGAAGCCACAACGGTTTTCGTAATGGTAGAAGCTTATAACTCTTATCAATCCCGTCGATTACATTACATAATCTAACACGAAATCTATCATTCCTCTATCTTATGATTGATTATGGAATCTGAATGTGAATTGTGAATGGGAATATAACAACCGATACCTTGAATTAAGCAGTAGCAAGGATATTTCATTTTAGGCGCTGGACCCTCTGCGTTTGAGCAAACTTTATTATGCTATTTGAACTAATTGAATACTGCGTTAAATGTTGAACGCTGTTTTGTGAAAGAGCATGAATGTTGCATAACCATGGTGCGGTGAATGTGGACTGAGACTCTGCGTGGCATGGTTGCTGGCTTGTAGACCGTGCACGTTGTATTGAAGAACAAACAACTCTGCTACAGGCCAATAGTTGTTAATATTGCATTGACTGTGGATCGAAACCCCGACCAATCATTTCTTCCATTAGAGAATTTGCCTGATTTTGTTTCCTTTCAATATGTGCTGAGCAGGCTTGCTTATGGTGGCCGGTCATTCCTAACTCCTATTCGAGGGGTTTATGTTGAAAACACTGAGGCAGCGAATAAAATCAGAGCACAGAATAAAAGCATCGGAGCGTGGCAGCAAATAAAAATCAGAGCGTGGAATAAAAGTTCTGCTGGTGGTATCTATAATAATGTGTGCTGGCTTTAACAAGAATTTAGTCGGATCAATGAAATAAGCATTTGTGGTCAGTTAATAAATAATACAGTTTTCCAGGAAGTTTAGTCCGTGAATCATGATACAATAAATGTTGAGCATTAATCTGCTTGCCATATATATATTTACGCTGATCAGTTTTTTAGTGTTAAGTTGAAAATGTTGAATGCACTCAAAGGAGGTAAACCAACCACCGATAAGGGAAATGCTAATCAAGATGGTCCAGGAAACGAATAACTACTTCGCATTTCTTTACCGCTGTTGAAACACTGCTGGTGTGAAAATATACATTGGACTGGTCGCTTTGAAGGGTCTTTAGGAAGTTTGTTGAGTGTACAACATTTTATCTATTAGGGTTTTAATGTACACAACAATATCTTCAAATTTGTAGGTGGTGTTTTAAGGAAAATTAATCTTTCAAATTATGGAACGATCTACACCACAAATTTCTTTTCTGATTCATGGATTTTAGAGAAGCGGCTTCTCGAATGTTAAAAATAGCATCGAGGTCAGCAAATTAAACAGCGAACGCACAATGTCAGTGTAATCTCTGTATTTTGCATTCCTCTGTAAATTCATTCTCATCTAAATGTAGAGGGTTGTATCTTGAAGAGAGATTATAATCAAAGCATTGGTTTCCTTTCAAAAAAAAAAAAAGAGAAAAGTGACAACGTCCATGGGCTTCTTCATGGTTGATCTTTAAAGACGAAGAACCCTTCAAATTGATCTTATTGCACTGAGCCGAGTATCTGGCTGTTGCTCATGATAGCGCTAAGGGCTACTAAAATTTGATGCCTTAAATCCTTGCGGTCTTTATTCCAGACTTTTATACTTGAGAGATGACATTGAGATTAATTTGTATAAGGTATTTTCTGTGGTTGTTTGGGAAAAGTTCTAGTTAAAAGAGGTCGTGTTTCCACCTGTGTAAATTGTTGGTTGAGAATCTTTCTAGTTGGGTCTAATCAATAGTGCTGAAAGGGGCTAATTCCCTTTAGATAGAAGGACATATCAAGAAGAAAAAGGTTCAAGAAGTGAAAGATCACATCGAGCATCAAGAAATGAATCCGACCATATTTTGTAATGCATTGACAAGAATTACCACTCCTCAAACTCTCAAGATAGGACATATCAAGAAGAAAAATGTTCAAGCAGTGAAAGATCACATCGAGCATCAACAACAAGTTCTCCAACTTCTAAAGGATAACCCCACTTTGGTGCAGAATCGAATGAAACAACAGGCAGATCAACATCACAGTGAAAGAAGTTTTGATGTAGGCGATTGGGTGATTTTACGAATACAACCATACAAACAAATGCCTCTCAAGCAAGCTAAGAAGGATAATAAATTATCACCAAAGTACTATGGTCCTTACAAGGTGCTGCAAAAGATTGGTACTATGGCATACAAATTAGAGCTTCCTGCATCTTCTCGAGTGCCCCCAGTTTTCCATGTTTCATGCTTAAAGAAGGTTATAGGTGACAAGCTCCCAGTTCAAACAATATTGTCGGAGCTTGACGAGGAAGGAAAAATCATATTGGAGCCTGAAACAGTCACGGAAACAAGAACCCGAAAGCTATGAAATCAATCAATTTCAGAGTATATCATCAAGTGGAAGAACTTACCCACTGAAGATTCCACATGGGAGGATGATAATTTTATACAAAAGCATCCAGAACTACTCAAGTGTTGAGGACAACACTTTTTGAAGGAGGGGCATGTTAGGTCTCTATACTACTAGTGTAACCCCTTATTGTTATTAGTGCAACCCCTTTATTATATTGTTGTGCCCATGTAGTCTCCATATTGTTATTATTGTGCCCCATAAAAGCCCACTATTGTTATTGTTGTGACCTTACATTATTATTGTTATGTCGACTCTGATAATATTATGACCCCTTAGACTCCTATATATAGAAATGAGGTCTTGTCATTTGTATCATCCAAGAATTGTTCATTTGTATAATGTAAAGGAGGTTGCTCCTTCGAAGAGGTTGATTTTCAAGTCGTTGATCTATCTTTTCTATCCGTTTGTGAGCTGGTTTCATAACAGGAAAAATCAAGAGGAACACTAAATAACTTCACAAGTAATTATCATGTTAAGAAATTCTCCCTTGCGTTGGAATTTCAACATGGTATCAGAGCTATGGTGAAGGAAGGAGCACCATTGAAGAAGCCCTAATCAGGACTAAGAAATATAAGAAGAAAAGAGGCAGTGGCAATGATCCGAACTATCCTAGACTATGATCTGAATCTCTATGGTGGCTTGATAATGGTTTGTATCCAAACCAATGTTGCAGGATCTGTCCTTCCCCAAAAGGATCAGGAGGCGGAACCGTGACCCGTACAGATCCGCCACTGATCTTCCGACGGAACCGCGGATCTGAAAATCGGATCTGCGGATCCGCCAATTTTTGGCGATTTGTGGAAAATCGGATCTGTGGGGGCTTGATCCACAATTTTGGCTGCCTGATCCGCATATACGGAAAGGATTGGCTATGAACCCATGGAGGTTCAGGCATGTATCCGCTGCGGATCCAAGAGAAGGTGGACATTTCACACGATTCCGCAGGGCTTTTTTTGTTTTTTGAAAATTTCGAACTATTATGTGAGGAACTATGCTTTCCAAACATTCTCATTTATCTTTCATTTTCGTCCTTTTACTTAAATTTTTAAATTACCATGAAATGAGTCAGGATATTTGAGAGTGGTTCACATCAGACTTCAAATGGAGAAAATAGAATTACATATCCCATTCAAAAATCACCAGACTTTAACAATTTTAAGGATCAATGGGATTGCGGCATTTCATTGGATTATATCATGTATGAGGGCATGTGATTGGCATTTAATCAAGAGTACCAAGCCCTATATGTACCCCAATGTTGGTGTTGTTGATTGTTGAACTCCTTTGTCATGGACTTAGCAAAAATGTACCCTTCACTCAAATCAAAATCATTGATTAGACATGTTGAGCTTTCTTTACTATATTATAAGGCTTGGATTAGGCTGTTTGATCAAAATTGGGTAATGTTGACTAATATCCTTGGAGAATCGAAGTAGAGGCAAAGGCTAGACAAGAGAAGAGGAATCTAGATTATAGATGGTTGATGCTAGAATAATTAATCATTGATGTACAATGGATGCCATATCTATCTCTATTTATATAAAAATATGCATGTTTTCATGCCTTCTACAACTAATTTGGTATTTGGAATATTTTTTTTTGAATATAAATGCAAATATATATATATATATATATATATATATATATATATATATCTATGACAAATCGGTTATCCGATTCCTACTACAACAACTGATGTTAATTCTTCTAATTGTTAATTCAATTAACCAATTTACTTGCTTTATGCTACGACAAATATCGAATTAAATACATTGCAGCCTACACAAATAAAAACTGCGGAAACTAAATACAACACAAGAGAGAAATAACCATTACACACATCTACATAGTTATTTTTGCACAAATGTCCCCGGAAAAACCCAATGCGGAAAACTGGTGCAACAACTGAGGGTTTGTATTATTAAGCGGTAGTTTCTGAATACAATCTTTGGATGCCTTGCTAGCTATGCAATACAGAGAATATGACTGACAGAGATGAGCGAGATATAGCTCACACTATCACTGTTGATCCTTAGTGATCCAGCCACAGAATGGCTAGTCCCTTGCTGCCTCTGCATAGTTACTGCATAGGCCCTACGTCACAGCTTCTGGGGACTACATCACTCCTTTTGTTGATCGATTTGCCTTTGAGTCTTCAATTTTTGTCCTCTTGGTCTCACACCATAGCTCTTGGCTTCAGAACTCGACCTCTCCAGCAAAATACAGATCTCCTCTCAGGCTCTTTGCTGTGTCTGCGTTAGCCTATGCTACCCAGCGTAGCCTCTGTGCTGCCTCTTCCGGATTTCTCTCTGCCTCCTCTGCAATCTATTCCCGGATCAAGAAATTCTCCAACCGGGACTATCCCTGCCTCTCACTGCAAGAAATCACTTTGAATCTCTCTCTTGCAACTGCTGCTCTGCTCTCCTAAGAAATTTGATCTCTGATCTCTCACTCGATGTGTTTTCCAAATGCCCTTCGATGTCCTTATAATCTTCCAGTTGAGTAATCAGTGACCCAAATTAGATTCTAACCAATGGCTCAGATCATTTGGACTCGATCTCTGTCTTCTTTTAGAAGTTTCACCCTCAGTTAGATTAACACCCTTTAATTATTTTAATTTCCTAAGTTTAGACTTTTTTTTTTCCAAAGAAAAAATCAAACTTTTTATTAAGATAATAAAAGGTTACATAGTATATGCATTTAAGCATTCAGTAGACTGTATGACTTTGTTCGAATCATAGAGTTGTTCTGAGATGGTAATTTGAGTGTCTTCTCGCTCCATCAGCTCATTTTTGCTAAGACGAGATCGCTGATCATTTTATCCCGAGCCTCCTCAATAAGGAAAACAACTCAAATAGGATATTGATAAGCTTCCAATAACAGTTCTCCAAAAAGAGTTAAAGCAAAACTGGTAACTGATAAAAACCATGGTATCAAAAGATAAGTCCTGAACCATTCCTGGGCTTCCTCATTGAGGAAAACAACCCAAACAGGAATGAGCTCAGTTAATAGTTTAAACATGTGATTTAACCAAGTTGATGTTGTTGTTTTATAGTAACGGATTTACATGAGGAAAATAATGTTTGCTGCTGTAGTCTAGAAACTGAAACAAAAAAAGCATAATAACTGACATAGGAAGGATCATATGCGGAAGCCAGTTTTGTGTGGCAAAACTATCAATATGGTGGTTGATTCGACACACAGATCTCATCCCGGTTTGCTTCCTCTATCCTCCAACTGTCCACATCTTGTTGTAGACCCGCTTTAGAAAGCTGGTCTGCTGTGCTCTTGCGTTACCTGTATATATGACAGAGAAAAAGCATTAAAAAAAGATTTTAAGTATTTTGCTTCTTCTAATAACGGAGATAAAATGTAGTTCTGGCATCTGCTCACGCCGTTGAACCATTTAATGATATTCATCGAATCCTCGAAGATCTGAACCGAATGAATGCCCAAATGAGTAAGCCAATAAAGGAATAGTTTTAAGGCAAGAAGTTTTGTGTAATTATTGGTTCCATTCCCTAATCCAACTGAGGCTTTGAGGCTTCTGTGAATATTTAGGTGGATCATCAATCCTACCCCACATTTGTTATTTTGATCGGAGGCCCCGTCAAAATAAGCCCATGGAGTTCCTTCCCTTCTTTGTTCCTCTCTTACGGGTCTTGGGTTTACTTCCCGAATTGGCTCAGGAATACTTGAGTAAATTGCAATGCATCCTACAGCGATATGCCCTGCGGAGGGGTTTTGGTCTTTAAAAATAAAGTTATTGCGAGCCAACCAGACATCCTGGGCTATGATTAAGGGTAAATTTCTCAAATGTCCTTCAGGATAATCCTTCCACCATTTATTCCATACTTTTGCTAGTGACTCCCCTTCCCAGGTCATCCTAATTTGAATCAGTCTCCCTGATTCCTTCCATACGTCCTTTGTAAACGAGCATTTTAAGAAGAGATGGTGAGTCATTTCTACATCATTTTTACATAATGCACACCTCCTTGGGCCTGACTTGTATCTCCTCTGTAATATATCCCAAGTTGGCACTTTATTTCTGAGAATGCACCAGAAGAACATCCGAGCTTTGGCTGGGCAATTTAGCTTCCAGATGTGGCTAACCCACCATTCCTGATTCCCCCATCCTTTTCTTGACATAAGAAATTTATAGCCTTGTTTTGGAGAGTAGGAGCTCGAGGGGGCATGTGCCCATACGAGTTGGTCTGGTCTATCTCTTACCCTGACATTGGGCTTAGTTAGTTCCTTGGTGAAGTTGTGCCACTCCTCCCTCCATTGTTGATTGAGGTTTAGGTCTGTCTCGGACAACCAGGCTTGTCCCCATATAGTGGATTGACCATTTTTTCCAATCTGGCTTATGTGCTGAATGCCTTTGGAGCCTAGTTGGTGTATAATACCCGGGGAAAGTGAAAATCCTTCCTAAGTTTAGACTTAGGCACACATTAAAAATAATTAATTATTTTAATAAACATGTCTTCGTGTGGATTTCCCAAAACGATTTCTGGGTATTGTGGAATGCATGTGTCCAAGTCTCCCTATAAATTTTGAGGCTTAGAGCACATACGATGCTACCAGAAATCAACACTCCCTCTTATCGAGGAATGTGCTCGATTAATGCAACTTGTTGAAGCATCACCTTAACTCTGTAACATCTCCCTCTGCGCTGCTGATGTTTGACATCACTGCCCATCAACTACTGCGCAAATGCTGCATCTGTACTGCTACTGACCCTGCCACTGCCAACACTGCATCTATACTGCAACCCTCGTAAATTTTGCATTCGTGCTGCTGCTGGCCCTACCACTGCCAACACTGTATCTACACTACAACCTTCTCCAACTGCTACTGCTATTGCATTAATAACAGAAAAACATCCAAAATTACTGAACAAGTGTTCAATATGATGCATCTATTGCTGGAGTTTTGATTGCTGCTAGTCTCCGCTCTGTGCCAACTACACTGCTGCCAACTCTGCTCTGCGCTGCTCCTGCTCAGTCTCTGGCGCTCCTAGCCACTGCAACTGTCACTCCGGCACTCCTCTGCACCGACACTGGTCCATCCTGCTACTACTGATCTGGGCCCCTGTAGCAAGGTATTGATTTGAGAAGTGGACTCCTCAAAGATTTTGCCCATTTGCAGTTCTTTCGAGCTACAGTATTACATCACCCCTGTAAAGACCAAAAAAAACTGAAAATACAAGAACCGAAAACTGAATTACAGAACCGTAAAAATAATGAAAACCTACCTGGACTGCTGTCAACTGATTTTGCTGTCTGCTCCTGTTCTCCTGTCCTCCTGTTGAAGCTGATTCGATTACTGGGAAACCAATTCCTCCCAGCCAATCCAGCAAGCTTCTGTGAAGCTTACTGCCCCCGTGCCCAGAACCTCAGGTCAATCAAAGCTGCTCTCGTTCCTGTTCTCGATTTTCCTCTGCCCTCTGTCCTCCTCTCAGTTTGCTGCCCCCTTCCTCGGCTTAGTCCAGTGGTTTTATATCAAGGTTGGTGGTGGCCGCCTTCCAGCCTTCGGCCACCGCTGTTGCAGCTCTCGACACCTCCCGGCATGCATATCTCCTTAGATATTTTCTGATCGGATTTGGTTGCTGTCGACCGTGCATGAGGTTTCATTGTTTTATGAGTTAATGACCTTTATGAAATGTTATGTCCCCTTTTATATAATTCAAATCTTTCATATTTATTTATAAAGTTTATTTTCAGGTTTATTTCTTTATTATATACTTTAATAAAATGAATTTTAAATTATATATATATTATAAAGTTTAAACTTTATATTTATTTATTTAAAATTTAACTTATTTTCATTTTCTTAAAGTTTAGGCTTTATATTAAATGGGTCGTTACATACACTCCCGCTTCGGAAAACTTCGTCCCGAAGTTAGAGTTTAGGTTTAGGCTTTTAATGGACATATCCTGCTCCATCCAAGTTCCCAAGCTATTCTAAAATCAAACTACCCTTCCTAATCTCTTCCGCTCCCATCCTATCCGTCCTCTACTGGAGTATGCCATGACGTCAGTTTTACTGACCCAACCATGCATAAACTCTAAGGTAACAGCGTCGGTTATACCGACCTGATTCCCAGTAGGCATCCGACAGTCATCATCACACGTCGAGGGGAGCGTGACTCGCACAGTCCTCCCATGACTCCAGGGTTTGGAGGATAAACGGTGGGCAACACCTCCACCCCTCCCAGTAGAACTTAGGGTGAACACCCTATCATAGAATCACTTGGAGCTTTAATTGTTCTGAGGTTCTGTCATCACGTGGTTTTCCAGTAATCGAATCACTTTACTTTACCTGCAATTATACACCCACTCATGCATTCGGAAAATGTGCATCAGCACATTCAAAACAACTCATGTATTATTCAGTTTAACATATTTTACCATTTTCTATGCATGTCTTTTTGAATTTCATCTAAAATGTAGTTATTTCCTGAGTTCTATTGATCATATTTGACATGTAAAAATAAAACAATTTACAATATCTAAATTTCCATTAGAAGTAAAAACCCTTTAACTGGCTTAACTTTCCTTTGGCAACTATACTTTAACAAAATGAACCACATATATTGTTTTGGTATCCATGTACCAATAGAAGTTTAAACATATATTATGTCACAAAATTCCACGTTTATTTATAATCATTCAAAATGGTCCGGGATCTCTGATTGCAGTGAAGTAAAATATATACAAAACATAGTTTAATGCCCTTCAAAATTGACACAGTCTAGGGTATCTTTGACATATGTCCTCTGTATTTTCCCAAGTTGCGGATCCAGGACTATACTTGTCCCATTGGACCTTAACTTGGTCCACCAGGCATTTCCTGAGCTGTCGAACCCTACGTTCCAGAATACGTAAAGGTTCGACCGATATTACTCCCTCGTCCGACACCTGCAATTCCTTCCATTGAAGGTTATGAGATAGATCAGCTATATAATGTCTTAATACAGAAACATGAAATACATTATGAATTTTATGCAGGTGAGGTGGCAGGGCAAGACGATAAGCAACAGGTCCCACGCTTTCCACGACTTCAAATGGCCCAATAAATCTGGGCGATAACTTTGTCCCTTTCCCGAATTGAATAGTACTTTTATTTGGCTTGATGCGGATGAAAACCTGATCCCCTACTTCATACCTCCTATCAGTTCTGTGAGCGTCAGCATAACTCTTCTGTATATCCTGAGCTTCCTTTAATCGTTGCCTAATTTGCCTTACCTGCGCTTCCATTTCATAGATTAATTCAGGTCCTATTATCACTCGATCTTCTAACCTGTCCCAACTTAACGGTGTCCTGCAAGGTCAGCCGTATAAAGCTTCAAATGGAGGCATCCCAATCGAGCTGTGGTAATTGTTGTTGTATGCGAATTCAACTAAGGGTAGATACTTTTCCCAATGTGATTGCTGATCCATTACATACATTCGCAACATGTCTTCAAGTACTTGATTTACTCTTTCAGTTTGCCCGTCAGTCTCAGGATGGTAAGCAGTGCTTAAATTTAGCTGAGTACCTAAGGCTGTTTGCATGCTAGTCCAGAATCTGGAAGTGAATCGAGAATCTCTATCGGATATAATCTTTTTAGGTACTCCATGAAATCTGATAATTTCATTTATGAATACTCGAGCTACGTCAGCAACATCATAAGTGTCTCTCACGGGAAT